>JAJPUD010009297.1:0-76754 GCA_023553655.1 Myrmecobius fasciatus | reverse complement strand
ATTAATCTTCTCACCTAGAGAATCCACAACTAGGTTTCAAGTTAGTCTACACTGGGGCAAAGTTGGAAGGAGCCTCCATCATACTATCCTCGTCCATTACAGTTTGTATGAATTGATACAAAAATAAATCAGATTAAGAACAATATGTACATTGGCAAAAATGTAAATGAAAAGATTCTGAAAAGCCAAATTTGATATGATGCCCAGAGAATAGACAGTGAAATCTGGAAGACCAGTAGGACATAATGTTGTGCATGTTGTCTTTTCTTCAAAAACAAATGAGAGTCTCCATTTCATTGGACATCCCATATTTTTTCCCTGGATGATGCTTAATTTTGCTGGATAGTTGCTTCTTGGCTGCAATTCAAGTTCCCTTGCCCTCCAGAAGATCATATTTTAGGTCCTTCAATCCTTTAAAGTGGAAACTGCTTGGTGCTAGGTAATTCTGATTGTGGCTCCTTGATATTTAAATTGTTTCTTTCTCGCTGCTTGCAGTACTTTCTCCTTGATCTGATAATTCTGAAATTTAGCTATAATATTCCTTGGAGTTTTCATTTTCCAGTCTCTTTTAAGAGGTGATCAATGGGTTCTTTCAATAGCTATTTTACCTTCTGGTTCTAGGACATCAGGGCAGTTTTCCTTGATAATTTCTTGAGAGATGTTGTCTAGTCTTTTTTTTCATCATGGTTTTCAGGTAGTCCAACAATTTTTAGATTTTCTCTCCTGCATCTGTTTTCCAGGTCAGTTGTTTTTCTGATGAGGTATTTTACATTTTCTTATTTTTTTTGTTTTGTTTTGTTTGACTTATTCTTGATGTCTCATTGTCATTCACTTCCATTTGTTCAATTCTAATTTTTAGTGAATTATTTTCTTTAGTTAGCTTTTTTATCTTCTTTTGCATTTTGCCAGTTGAACTTTTAAATGATAGATCAATTGAAATTGATCTTTCCTGAAGTTCTTCCAAAACATTTCTGCTGGAAATTTGTTACATTCCAATTATTTGTGCGTTCTGTCACTCCAAAACCCATCATTCAGATGTTTGATCTGGTTGATCTGAGGGAAGCCAGGAAGAGCTCAAAGACCTGTCTACTCTCTGCTATCTTGGCTCTGCCTTTGTGCATATTGTCAAATATGATCACTATATCATATGTTTCTGAGTATTTGTTTTTCTTTATCACAAGGAGAGATTGAATTTGGGTAGTGGGGGTAGAAATGACTATTATGTTAAAACAAATAGTATCAACAAAACTTTTTTTAAAATGCTTATTAGAATTAAGATTAAATCCTTTAACTCTTACTCTGTCATTAAATGAAATAAAGAAACTCATATGTGAAGATTTTTTTCCCCCTGAGGCAATTGGGGTTAAGTGACTTGCCCAGGTTCACACAGTTAGAAAGTGTTGTGTCTGAGACCAGATTTGAACTCAGGTCCTCCTGACTTCAGGACTGGTACTCTACCCACTGCGCCATCTAGCTGCCCACTGTGAAGATTTTTCTTAAAAGCATCCCTCAGCTTTCTCTTCATCATGATAAATACCCCAGACTTCACTTAGCTTTTGTTTCATTCTTTGATTTTTGAGTACTTTCTGAGTTTTTTTACAGCTGTTTTAAATATTTTTAAATTTAGTCCTTAAAGAAGATCCAGTGGCCTATGTAATGCTCCTGTAATATAGAACAGTAACTTTTAATCAGTCCATCAGGCCTTCTTTGTCAGAACTTTAATCCATTCATCCTGTTCCAATTGTCATACAGACCCTTAGAGTGTCTTGTTAACACATCTAAAAAGCATATTCTATTTCCTCCAGTCTCATTGTGTACCTTATCTAGTAGATGAGCATGCCAGTTTGTCCTCCATTAAGCTCCTCCTTGATCCTCCCTAACTTCTCCCTAATTCTTCCCTATCTCCCTAAACTCTTCACTTATTCCTCTCCCCCACTTCCCTCCAACTTTAAATAGTCATATCATTGGAAGCATCTTGCATAATTGTAAGTGGTTTAGCCTTGTTTAATCATATTTGATTTAATTTGTGATCTGTTTCAAATTAATAAATAGTACTTTTTTTGTGGCTGTGACAAATGTCTTTGTGGGTTCTTTGCATTGGGTAACCTCTCTCCTACTTGGTACATGGGTACTTCATTTATGTGATATTTTTTTCAACTGGAATAGATACAAACCTCCCTGAAGGGTCATTAGAATGTTCCTATAGGCAACCTTTACTTTTTGTTACTCAGTCATTTCAGTCATGTCCAACTCTTCATGACCCCATTTGGGGTTTTCTTGGCAAAGATGCTAGAGTGGTCTGTTATTTTTTTCTTCAGCTCATTTTGCAGATGAGGAAATGTAGGCAAACAGGATTAAGTGATATGCCCAGGATGACACAGTTAGTAAGTAGCTGAAGCCAGATTTGAACTCAGAAAGATGTGTCTTTCTGACTTCAAGCCTGGCCACCCAGATGCCTCTTAGACTTTACTTTGAGTGGGGGTAAAGATATGAAAAATTCAGATATTTATTCTACAGGGGACTGTGCTAAAAATGACTTAAGATTTGGAAAGCTCTTAATAGAAAATTGTCCTGGGATTAATAAATGATAATATCACAATCATATATTGTTTTTTAGTTTGCAAAATGCTTTCCCCTCCTTCTATAATAGTTCTGCATGATAGAAATTGATATGTGTGAAGGGGTATGGGGCAAGTGAGCAAAAGACTAGTTACTACTTATGTTTCCTACATTTGTGTGAGTGACACCATTCCTTCTCAAGTCTTCTCTCTGTCTTCCCTCTGGACATGAGAGGGACATGTTTTTCTAGTCAATGCCTCAGTTCTACTCCTAGGATGAGGGAGGCTCTAAGGAGCTTCAGGAAATCCATGGAAAGGGAACATATCTGAAGTACCACCTCTAATATGCAGCTTCAGTATACCCTGGTCCCCACCTTGCTAATAATCTTATTTACCTAGGAATGAATATAAACCCATAATTTTCACTGCTTTTGAGAGGATATAAAGATATGAATCAATAAAGTTTTTTTTTGTTCAGCTCTGAGCTGAACAAAAGATCTCAGTGACTGAAGAGAGAAAATCTGTCCCTTTTCCTCTTCCTTTCCCTCTCTCCTTCTTGCTGTCCTTCTTTCTCCCCCTTTCCCTCTCTCTTTCTTTTCCTGTCCTCTTTTTTCCTTTCTCTGTCCCTGTCCCTGCCCCTCTCTCCCTTCTTCCTTTCCTTCTCTTTTCTTCCCCCCTCCTTTTTTTTCTTTGTCCTTTCTTCCTCCTCCTTCCTCCCCCTTTCTAATATCTCCTCCTTTGATCTCTTATGTCCTCTGTGGTAAACACTATTTCTCTCTCAAATGCATTTGAATAATGAAATACATTAATCATATTAATTAATCATTACTCATATTTTTTAATCTAAGAGAAGCTAGTTTTAAAATAATGGCAAACTATAGAAAACAACATAAGCACTTCAAAAATAAATAAATACCAGGAGGAAATGAGCCTCTTCTTGAAAGGAAGAGGAAAAGGCAGGAGAAGTGGGTGGAGTTGAGGAATAACCAGCCTTAGATCTATGCCTACTGTCTGTCCTTCACAAAACAGGATTCTCCCAAATACACCTCATAGTCTGAGATTCATCCTAGCTACTCCTTTCCTGCCCCTGACTTGGGTGGTGTCACATCTGCTTGCCCCCTGCCCAGGTCACTCTTGTTTTCACTCTTGGGTCCTTCATACAATGGCTAAATTTGTAGTGGCTCTGGCATTTGCTGGTTTCCAGTATGCTCAAGTGTTCTATGCTGGCTCCATCTCCATATGGCTCCATGAACAGGGGTTCAAGTAGAGGAAGAGTGGGAAATTTTCTACCTATTATTTATTCCCTTACCCATCTTTCTTCCTCTCTACCTTTCTTGACTTCATGGCCCTGTTCCTGGCTCCTGGACTTCAAAACTAGATCCCAGTGCAAATATGTTCACCCCACCCCTCAGACTTTTCAGCTAGATCCCTTTCCTATGTTGTCTTCAACCTTTAGAATAGAATGTAAGTTTATTGAAGGTAGGGGCTGTCTTTTTTGCTTGCATTTATATCTTCAGTACTCAGCATAGTGCTTAATAAATGTGTTGTTTCCTTCTTGCTTGCCTATCAATAGGTGCCTGGTCTCCAACATGAAGTTATGTAAATATTATCTCCATTTTCCAAGTGAAGAAGCATTGAGGCTCTGTGAGATCCTAGAACTAACTGCTAGAAGATACCTTGAGATTATGCAGTTCCTGTTTTACACTGAGACTCAGTGATTAAGTATGAGAAGTGTGATTGTATGTAATGAAGAGAATGTAAGAATAGAATGTCAGAAACCCTAGATTCAAATTCTGCCTTAGAAGGTATTAGTTATATGACTAAGCAAGTCACCTAACTTTTAAAAATCTGTTTTCTCATCTGTAAAATTTTAAAAGTAACATTTCTACTACCTTTGTTACAGAGTTGTTGAGAAGAAAATGTTTTGCAAATATTCAAGTGTTATATGTGAATGTGAATGATTATCACTAATGAAAGATCCGCCCCAGATTCCAATCTCACTATATTACCAGAACTTACTTTTACTACCTATTGCAAGCTCCAGATAGATTAACTAGGATAATAATGGCTAATAATAGTTAGCATTTATATTGTTCTTTAATGTTTACAAAATGCTTTACAGATATGTTACCTTTTCCCCTTACAATCTTCTTGGTAGTTAGATGCTATTATTATCCCCATTTTATAGCTGAGGAAGTGGAAGCAAACTAAGGTTAAGTAATTTGCTCAGAACCTCATCGTTGGAAAATATCTGAGGTCATATTTAAACTGAAGTCCTTCTAATTCTGGATCTAGTGCCTATCCATTATACTAATTGGCTGCCTCAACATCTAGAATGATACAAGGTTGTAGTTAGGATTTTTGTATGTATTTATATAATATATATAATGTATAAAATGTTTATATAACATACTTTATGTTTGATGTATATATAATTTATATTATGTATGTATATTCTATAGATATATATGTATCATAAATATTTATCTAATATGTATCATAAATATGTATCAGGTGAAGAATATGTATTAAATATGTATCAAAATTTCTATTTAATCCATATGTACATATGTGTGAGTTAAATGAAATATATGCATATGTTTACATATACATGTGTATTTTGCCCATCTTAAATTATTTTATAAATGTTAGCTACTTAAGATCATACCAAATGAGAAGTGATTTAAGGAACTGGGAATATTTGGCCTGGAGTAGACAAGACATAAAGAGGACATGATATCTGGATAGGCTTTGGAATTGGACTAGTTCTTCCTAGATCTACAGGACAGAACCAAGAGGAGGTTGTACAAGAGCAGATTTAGGCTCTTTCAGTATAAGGAAAATCATTTTTCTACAGTTTTGCCAGTGAAGGCAGATGACTGCTTGTGGGAGATATTGTAAACGAGATTCTTTCTCGCCTGCAGGTTAGAACAAATGACCTCTGTGGTTTCTTTCAACACTGAAATTTTGTGATTCTGATTCTGCCCTATGGGGTGAGACTAGAATCCACATATTCTGGCTCTAAATATTGCCCTTGTTCCCATCCTGAGCATTGTTCAGCCTGCAACTATTCCTCATTTCAGGAGAAAGATATCCTAATCTTCTCATACTTTGAAAAATAAAGCCTAGAATGGAAAGATAAAAAGAGATGTCCAAAGAGGTACAAATGAGTGCCTTCAAAATTTAAGACATCACCTTATTCTATTTAAGAAAAGCTATTGGTGGTACTTTTATCATATTGGAAGATTCTAGAGAAATAGCCATTTCAGACATGACAGTGCACCTGTCCATTTGGAGTACTGTTCTAGACAATTTGTAGATTAAAAAAAATAGAGTAAAAATAATAAAAGTACATATAACAAGAAAACTCCAGGTCTATAGCTGTAAAAAAAAAATAGCCATATGAATGCTGAGGGGAAAATTAGAGTGAATATAATCACTTGGTTAGAATGGAATCACTCAGGGAAGTATTCATGAAGGAGAAAACTAACCTTTTTCAAAATATCACTGGATAGCTTGAGAAAGGCTTCTGAAAATGCTGCTTTCCTCATACATAACAGGCTGTGTTCTGATTTCATTTTACAGCTTAAATAGAGCTAGAAGAAATGAAAATTGATGTTTGCTGAGAAGCTGCTGTTTCTAAACATGTATTTGCCCTTCTAGTTTAGATTTAGCATAGAGACCATATATCCTCAAAGCCATAATTTGTAAACTCTACCTGACATATTTACTCTGTGAACTCCCTATGTTCTTGTAACTTAATTAGGAAGTGTACAGTGTTTTGCATTCACAAGGGGGAAAAGAATATTGTTTTAAATACACATAAGCAGTTACCTAAATAAGAAATCGTTAATTCTGTATGACTCCCCTCATCAACAAGACAGAGAAAGAAAGAGCTGGGATATTGTTGGCATAGTCTTGGAAAATAGAGAGTTACTTCCACATTTTGGTGGAACACTGGATTAGAATTTTAGTTTCTTTTAATTATATATCAATCCTATACAAACTTAAAATTCTCACTGGTAACATAATACTTGCCCTACTGCATCTTTGAACTCTCATTGATATACCTTCAAACAATATGATGATAGAGAAATATCAATGATCATTGAAAGATTAAGGTTTCTCTATATGGCTTACATTAAAATGAGTGAATATTAGATATGCAGGAAAGTGAAACAAAGTTATCTATTGCCTTCAAGAATACAATAAAGTAAGAGAAAACATAGTTGTATACAGGCATAAAAAGCAGTATTTTTCAGATATTTTCAGCCTGAAATAATCTTTGATGAAACAAAACATTTTGTGGACCACCAACACCAATTTGTCTATGAAAATATTTTTAAAATACTAGAAAGAGTGATGCTGTGTTTGAGGAGATACTGGTAAACTGCCAAAGAAAGAGTTAACGTAGAAACAAAACTATAGATGTCATATTTTAAACTTGTAGGACAATTCAATTCCATTTTAAACCAGGTTTTGTTAATCACCTATTGACTACATTTTAGTACCCCTTGTAGAAAGAAAAGACTCACTGATTACAGAATATTCATTGAGCTAAATATTAAACGTGTTTATTGTGTTGCCCTATGCTAAATTGGCAGACAATATATTCTTACATTGTTGCTATTGTTACTTTGTTTTTATATTCTCTGTAAGTAAGAATCATCTTTACACTGGAAATGATAGAATGAAAATGACAAATAGAGAATGATACCCAAGATAAATAGGAAGATGTTAGAAGAGCACCAAGCTGCTCTTGATGAATTCAAACCAATTGGCTTAGATGAATTACATCCTTGGATCCTGAAAGAACTGGCAAATAGGATTGCTGAGCCATTGTCAGTGATGTTTGTATGGATTACAGGAGTTGTGTCACAGGACTGGAGACGAGCAAATGTCCTGATTTTTTTAAAAGAGAAGAAAAAGACTGCAGACAATGGACTAGTGGGTTTGACAGTAATTCCTGGAAATTTTTAGAATGGATTTAAAAGAGATAGATAATGAATAATCTAGAAAGGAAAGCAGTAATTATACAGAGTCAGTTTGACTTGATCATCAAGAACAAATACCATCTTAACCTTATTTATTTTTCTTTCTTTTTTAAAAAAAGTTTTTATTAATAGCTTTTTTATTTTCAAAATACATGCAAAGTTAATTTTCACCATTCACCCTTGCAAAACCTTGCCTTTGAAATTTTTCTCCCTCCCTATTCCTCACCTCCTTTCCTAGAAGCTAATAGTCTAATATAGGTTAAATATATACAGTTCTTCTAAAGCATATTTATCATGCTGCACAAGAAAAATCAGGTCAAAAAGGAAAAAAATGAGAAAGGAAAAAAAAAAGCAAGCAAACAACAGAAGAGGTGAAAATACTATGTTGTGATCTACATTCAGTCCCTTTAGTCCTTTTTCTGGATGCAGATGGCTCTCTTAATCACAAATCTATTGGAATTGGCTTGAATCAACTCATTGTTGAAAAGAGCCAAGTCCATCACAGTTGATCATCACATAATCATCTTGTTGCTATCTCTCCAGGACTTTCTGAAATCATCCTGCTGATTATTTCTTACAGAACAATAATATTCCATTACATTCATATACCATAACTTATTCAGCCATTTCCCAGCCATCCACTCAATTTCCAGTTCCTTGCTATTACAAAAAGGGCTGCTGCAAACATTTTTTTGGTACAAGACAAGGATCTTTTCCCCTTTTTTATGATCTTTTTAGGATACAGGTCTGGTAGAGACACTGCTGGATCAAAGAATGTGCCCAGTTTGATTGCCCTTTGGGCACAGATTAACCTTATTTCCTTTTTTGACTAAAATTGTAGATGAGAGGAATGCTGTAGATATCATTTTCCTAGATTTTTAGGAAAACATTTGATTAAGTTTTTCTTTCTAAAATATTTTAAAAATATTTATTTATTTTAAAAATTCTTTTCTTTTTAATTTTTGAATTCCAAATTCTTTTCTTCCCACACACTGAGAAGGCAAGAAAATGATATCATGTGATTATACATGTGAAATCATAGAAAACATATTTCCATATCAGCCATATAGCAGCTGAAAGCCCCCCCCCCCAAAAAAGCAAGAAAATTGTACTTCATTTTGCATTCCAAGTTCATCTGTTTTCTCTCTGGATGTGTATAGTATTTTTTCATCATGAATCCTTTGGAAATGTTTATTGATCAGAATAACCAAATTTCTCACAGTTGATCATCATTACAACATTGTCATTATTGTTTCCTGGTTCTTCTCACTTCACTTTGTGTCAATTCATAAATGTCTTGCACGTTTTTTTCCTGAGTCTCCTCTGCCTTCCAATATTTCTTACAGCAGAGTACTATTTTATCATAATCATATGGCAGCATCCCCTCAATTTTTAGTTCTTTGTCACCATAAAAAGAGTTACAATAAATATTTTTCACACAAATAGGTTCTTTCTTTTGATCTCTTTGGGGTAATGGTTTTGCTAGGTCAAAGGGTATGCACAGTTCTATAGCCCTTTGGGCTTAGTTCTAAATTGTTCGGCAGGATGATTGGACTAGTTTGCAACTTTACTGATAGTTTATTTTTAAGTCTGCCTATTTTCCCTCATCCTCTCCAGCATTTGTCAATTCTAATCAGTATGATGTGGTATCTCATTGATTTTTTCTAATCAGTAGTAATTTAGAGCATTTTTCATATGAATTTAGGTAACTTCCGAAAATTCCCAGTTTATATCTTTTGACAGTTTATCAATTGAGCTCTTATTTTCTATAAATTTGACTCATTTTACCTTAATTTGATATTTGAGAACTTGAGAAATATATTTGAGAAACAATATCTTTATCAGAGAAACTTATTATAATTTTTTATATTAATTCAATGTCTATGGAACTTTTTAGCTTGATTATCTCTTTTAATTAGAACTATTTTTGCTTTTGCTTTATCTGAAATCATGATTGCTATTTCAGCTGAAGTATAATAAATTCTGCTTTAGTTTTTATTTTAACTCTCTGTGTATGTTTCTGTGTCAAGTGTGTATCTTGTAAACAAGATATTGTTGCATTCTTCATTATCCATTCTGCTATCTGCTTCTATTTTATGGGTTAGCACGTTCCATTCATATTCATTTACGATTACTAAATGTGTATTTCCCTCTATTCTCTTTTCTTTTCTTTATCCTTCTCTCTCTTTTTATCTTGTCTTTCTCAGAAGTTTATTTTGCTTCTCCACTAACTCCTTTTATCTCTTCCTCTTCTTTATCATGTATCCCCTTTCTTTGTTATTGAGTAAGATAGATTTCTTTGCCCAGCTGAGTATGTATCCATGTTATTGTGTATCCATATTATTCTGTCCTTGAACCCATTCTGATGAGAATGAGTTTCAAGCATTGTCCATTAGCCCAGCTGCCTTTCCTTTCCAGTTTGTTCTTTTGTACCTCTTTTATGTGAGAAATTGTTCTGCATTTACCTCTCCCTTCTCCTGAGTACATCTCTCTTTCTCATTCTTTTTTTTTTTCTTTTTTTGGGATATCATTCCAATTTAATTCAGACTAGAGATTTCTGTGTATGTACATTCTTCCTAACTGCCCTACTAATGATAAAAATTCTTAGGAGTTACATATATCATTCTCTCATAATAAGAATGTAAACAATTTAATTGTATAGAGTCTCATGATTATTCCTTCATGTTTACCTTTTTATTCTTAAGTCTTGTATTTGAATATTAAGTTTTCTATTAAGCTCTAATTTTTTCATCAGGAATGTTTGAAATATCCTATTTCATTAAATATCCATTTCCTCACTTGAAGGATTATATTCAGTTTTGCTGGGTAGGTGATTTCTAGTTCTTCAGACTGTCAAATTTCAAGTTCTTTGATCCTTTAATGTAGAAGCTAGTAATTTTATGTTATTCTGACTGTGATTCCTTGATATTTGAATTGTTTCTTTCTGGCTGTTTCAAGTATTTTCTTTTTTGACCTGGAAGTGTTGGAACTTTTCTAGAATATTCTGGCAAGTTTTCATTTCGTGATTTCTTTTAGGAGGTGATTGATGAATCTTTTCAATTTCTATTTTATCTTCTGGACCTAAAATATTGGGGCAGTTTTCCTTAGTAATTTCTTGAAATATGATATCTTACTGCTATTTTCAGAGCTACTTCTGGAGATCTGCAAGTTTTCAGTGCTTCAAAGGTAATGTGATCTAAGGAAGAGTATTGTCTCTACTCTTCTAATCTGTGCTTTGGTCTTCATACTGCTCATCTGTAGCAAGTGTTAGTGTCCCTCTTGGCCCTGGAACTGTGACCAGGTCTCCTGTTCTACTGAACAGCCACAAAAGCTAGCTTTCCTCTTCACCTGGGAACTGGGACTAGGGCTCTTGCTCTTCTTTTCCCTGAAACCATCACCTAGAATTGCATATGGGAAAGAGAATTGCCCAGCAGCAGCAGCTGCAACTTGTGTCAGTAAAAGGTCCCCTGTAATCTGTTTCTGACCAGTTGTCCATCTCATTTACTCTGTCTGGACTAAGAGTTTCCAAAGCTCCTGCTATGGCTGCTGCCACTGTTATCACAGCCACTTCCAAAGCCTAAGGCTGGTACTTTTACTACACTTTGGTGTTACAAAAGTTCTGCTGACTTCCTAATTTTCTTAGACTAGAAAACTTTGAACCTTTTATTCACTTTGCTGCTTTCAAAATTTGATTTGAAAAGTTATTGTCTGAAAGGAGATGTTGGTAGAGTAGAGCTTGGTGGCTGCTTCTGTTTGACCATTTTGGCTTTTCCCTGATTAACTTATTCTTATCATTTTGTGGAGAAGATGGAAAAATATGGATTAGAAGATAACACATTAGAAGAATCTGTTTGAATGATCAGACTTAAAGAATAGTTTGTTAATGTTCAGTGGCAATGTGGCAAGAGGTCTCTAGGGAAGTGTCCTAGGGATCTGTTTTTGGATTTGTGCCATTAAATTTGTTTCAGTCAGAGGGGATGTGGGAGGGCTGGGACACTGATGCATTGTTGGTGGAGCTGTGAACGGATACAGCCATTCTGGAGAATAATTTGGAGCTATGCTCAAAAAGTTATCAAACTGTGCATACCTTTTGACCCAGCAGCATTTCTATTGGGCTTATATCCCAAAGAAATCATAAAGGAAGGAAAGGGCCCCACATGTGCAAGAATGTTTGTGGCAGCCCTTTTTGTAGTGGCTAGAAACTGGAAATTGAATGGATGCCCTTCAATTGGAGAATGGCTGAATAAATTATGGTATATGAATATTATGGAATATTATTGTTCTGTAAGAAATGACCAGCAAGATGATTTCAGAGAGGCTTGGAGAGACTTACATGAACTGATGCTGAGTGAAATGAGCAGAACCAGGAGATCATTATACATGGCAACAACAGTACTATATGACGATCAATTCTGATGGACATGGCTCTCTTCAACAATGAAATGTTTCAAACCACCTCCAATTGTTCACTGAAGAAAGCCATATACACCCAGAGAGAGGGATGCAAAATGTGGACCACAACATAACATTCTCATACTCCTTGATTGATGTTTGCTTACATTGTGTTTCCTTTATCTGATATATCTTTTGTGTAGATAAGATTTTTCTTGCACAACAATGATAAGTTTGGAAATATGTATACATATATTCGATTTGCCAATATTTTAACATAATTAACATGTAGTGGATATCCTGCCATCTAGGGGAGGGGTGGGGAGTTGGGGGGAAAAACTTGTAACAGAAAGCTATGTAAGGGTTATTGTTGAAGAATTACCCACACATATGTTATGCAAATAAAATTTAAAAAAAAAAGAATAAAACTCAAAAAAAATTTGTTTCAGTCACTTAAAGAAATAAAAACACAGATGGTATGCTCATGAAATTTGCAGAAGATTCTAAGAGGAAGGCTATCTGAAATACTGGATGATAGAGCATCTAAAAAGATCATTATCGGCTAGAGCATTGGATTTCATCTAATAAAACGAATTTTAATTGGGACCCTGGGGAAGGTACTTAATCCCAATTGCCTCCCCCCCAAATTAACAAATAAATAAATAAAATAGGAGATAAATACACTTGGGTTAAATAAATCAGCCTCAAAATTACAGTATGAGGTGACATTATTAAGAAAGTCTTTTTGAAAAGATATGGAAAATCTAATAGACTGTAAATTTGCTGTGAGTCAATAGTTTGATGCAGCAACCAAAAAAGCCAATGTAATCAGCTAGGAATAGTGAGTTGTGTTTATTATTATTTTTTTGAAAGTAGTAAAAGTAGCGGTGATAGTCTTCCTTTATTCTACCCTTGTTAGACATTGCATGTAGTTAGTTTGGGGCACCCTGGTTTCATAAGGTCACTGATAAGATAGAATGTACCCAGAGGAGTGCAACCAAGAATATAAAAAAAAAAGGATCTGTGACATTTTTAAGGATTAGCCAAAGTACCTGCACATGTATAGCATGATACCTATGGTTAAGTACTTGTGGAAGAGGTCCTCAATTTGTCTATTTGACAGTGATTGGGAAGTTTTTGCAGATTATGTTATTCTTTGATAGTTTCAGTGCTGCATCTGGTTTTAACAATAATATTAAATATTTTAAAAAATTGTATTTCACTTATATTTGTCCCTTTTGTTTTTTTACATCATGTTCATTTTCAAATACGTCTCCTTCCTCTTTTTTTTTTCTTCCAGAAAATTATCTGTTGTAACAAAGATTTAAAAAGAAAGGGGGAAATCTAATTCAGTAATTCTGCCCATCATATCAATAGTACCTTGCAATATATGTAATATTACACATCTCTGCAAAGAAAGGAGTGAGATACATTTTCTTGGTTCTTCGCTGGGGCCCATTTTGGTCATAATCATCACACACTTTTCAGTTTCCTTCTTTTGATTCTTCCTGTTCATGTAGTTGCTATTTTGTAAGTTTGTTTTTCTTTTTTCTTTTTCTTTTATTATTTATATATTGCTTCCCATATTTCTTGGAATTTTTGATGCTCATTGTTTCCTGTGGTACAATAATTAATATTTCATTATGTTCACATACCACAGTTTTTTGTCATTCCTCAATCAATGAACATCTACTTGAATTCTAATTCTTTGCTACCACTTAAAGTGCAGTTAAAAGTATTTCTGTCTTTGGCATCCTTGGTATATTCTTAGCAGTGAAATCTCTAGTCAAAGATATTGACATGCTAATCATTTTCTTAGCACAATTCCAAATTGCTTCCCAGAATGATTGATTTAATTTGCAAATCCTTTAGCAGTATATTGGTGGGTCTAGTCTATCACTCTCCAAACTTGACTGTTCCATCTGTTGACATCTTTATCAATTTGCTGAGTATGAGATGAAACCTTAGAATTGTTTTAGTTTGCATTTCTTTATTATTATTGATTTTCAACAGTTTTTAATAATTAGTAATAGTAATCTTCATGTTCAAGATAAATGTTGTCATTATTTTACCTCTTTGACAGTTTTATTAGTATATTGCTAAATCTAGAAATTAATTTAGATAGTATTTTCATTCATAGTTTTATCAGTGTGGCCCAATCATGAATGGTGTATATTTCTCCAGGTATTTAGGTTATTTTTTGTTTCTTTAAAGTATTTTGTAATTATGTCTTCAGTATGCCTTGGTAGTTTGATTCAGAAATTAAAAGCATTTTGTAGTTATTATCCTGAGAGTCAGAACTGTGAGGATAAAAAGAGAAGCTTTCAATTCAATTCAATTCAAAAGAGAATTGGGAGTTATACAGAAGTAGAATCAGCCACCAAGAAAGACAGCATATTCCATATTGCTGAGGTCTTCAAGCAGAGGTTGAATCAACAATCAACTCTCAGTTCTGACCTACAAGGGACAAGCAAAAGAATTAAAGTTCCTCTTTAGTGCAAAATTATTTAATTATATTATAGATGGCTTTGGTTAGACTGCCAAAATTATATGTGGTAGCGTTTTTGTATTGTATTTAACATGAAATATCAGAACAAGGTTGGAATAACAGACTTTCTATCTTCATGGACACCCCTCCTGGACTTGGATTTCATTGGCTATATCCTCAAGAATATAATATTTTGCCTTTAGTTAAATTATAACAAGATTTCCATGGCTAGCTATTCATGGTGTCACCTTACCTACTTTGACACATTTATAAGAATTGATATGAGTATGTTACAAATACATATATATGTGTGTACACACACACACACACCACATATTCAAGAAGTTTTAAGTTCAATTTAGGGATAACTGAGCTTCCCTGTTCTAGACCTATAAAATCTATTCAGCAAATGTTTGTCAAATACTTTATAGTGTAGTGCTAAGAACACCTTGTCTGAGTTTCCATTTTCCTATCTGCCACCTGTGTGACTGTGGCCAAATCAGTTAACTTCTATAGGCCATGTGGCTTCATCTGTAAAATGAAGAGATTAAACTGGATGTCTTCCAAATTCCTTTTTAGTTCTAAATATATGATCTGTGTAAGATATTAAGCTAGGATATATATGTGTATATATATGTATATATAAAGCTATATTGTTGTTCTTGTTTGCCCTTCATACTCTAAGAGAACCATGACATCAGGGAGATGATGCCATGACATTCAAGTGAGTTGGATTTAAGTGAGGGAGGGCTGGGCAAGATCACCTGACTCAGTTTCCCCTGCAGAGCCATCTAGGTCCAGTGGCCAGATAGAGATCAGGACGACTGGAAATGGCCCTGGATGCAGAGGGAGACCTTGGTCTTTTTAAGCTCAGGTTTTTAATAGGTCTCAGTTTGACTGAGGCTGCCCCCATTCAGTGATTAAGGCTGGGTAGTACAGCCCTCCCTCCCTTAATCCAATTCGTGAGTTGATGAGTTGATGACCCTTTGTCCACTTCTTTGATTATGAAGAGGCTTAGGACCCAGTGAGGCTAGTAGCTATGCCAGTATACACAGGGAGGACATTCTAAGCTTGAGTGGGAAAAGTGCAAAAATGGAAAAGTTTTTGGAACCATGACTAATCTAGTTGGACTAGACTGTAGAATATCTCTGGGGGCAGTGATACTGAAAAGTCCAGAAATACAAGTTGGGGTCATATTTTAGAAGATTGCAGACTGAGGAGTTTGGGCTTAATGACATCATATTATCTGCAGAATAAAGGATTTAGAGCAGGTCAGAGTGAAAGTTACTTCCTCCTCTTTGGAGAAGGGAGGAATTTATGACCAAAGAAGAACTGGAGAACATTATGAAAGGCAAAATGGACAACTTTGGATATATTAAATTTAAAAAGGTTTTGCACAAACAAAATCAACAGAAACAGGATTAAAATGGAAGTACAAAGCTGGGAAAAAATCTGTACAGACAGTATTTCTGATGAAGGTCTCATTTCCACAATATATAAAGAACTGTGTCAAATTTATAAAAATACAAGTCATTCCCCAATTGATAAATGGTCAAAGGTTATGAATAATTTTCAGATTATGAGATTAAAGGCTTTTATACTTATATGAAAAATGCACTAAATCACTATTGATTAGGAAAATGCAAATTAAAATAAGTCTGAGGTACCACTTCACACCTCTCAGATTGGTTAAAATGACAAGAAAAGGTAATGATAAATGTTAGAGGGGGTGTGGGAAAACTAGTAGACTAACAATGTATTGTTGATGGAGTTGTGAAATGATCCAACCATTCTGGAGAGCAATCTGGAACTATGCCCAAAGGGCTATAAAACTGTGCATACCCTTTAATCCAGCAGTGCTATTATTGGGTCTGTATCCCAAGGAAATCATAAAGGAGGGAAAAGGACCCACATGTACAAAAATGTTTGTAGCAGCCTTCTTTTTGTGGTAGCAAAGAATTGGAAAAGGAATGGATGCCCATCAGTTGCAGAATGATTGAACAAGCTGTGGTACATGAACATAATAGGATATTATTGTTCTATAAAAAATGATGAAAAAACTTACTATAGAAAGGCCTGGAGAGATTTACATGAATTGATTCTGAGCAAAGCAAGCAGAACCAGAAATAAAAATACATTGTACACAATAATAGCAAGAGTGGGCAATGATCAGCTTTGAAAGTCTTGGTTCTTCTTAGTGGCTCAGTGATCCAAAGCAATCCCAATAGACTGGACAGAAAATGCCATCTGCATCCAGAAAAAAATCTAAAGAGACTGAATGTAAATCAACACATGCTATGTTCACTTCTTTTTTTCTGTTTTTTTTTTTAATCTCTCCCATGGTTTTTCCCTTTCACCATGATTTTTCTCCCCCAATATTGATTCATAAAGCAATGTATATTAAAAATAAATACATTTGCTACAAAAAAAGAACACACACACACAAAAAAAATTGCTTCCTCCATAGAATGTATTGAAAGAGGAATAAAACTGCAGGAATGAGAAGGAAAAGACAGAGATGGAAAATAGGGTGGTATTATGCTGTGAGAGCCAGCAAGGGAGAGATTTTTAAGAAGGAGGGTGTGATCTGCTATGTGAAATGCCAGGGGAGCTGAAGATGAAGACTGAGAAAAAAAAGAACAACTTATTCAGTGAGTAGGATGGTATTGCTGACCTTCAAGAAAAGTTTCAGTCAAGTTTTAAAGCTGAAGTTAGACTATCAGGAGTTGAGGAATGAGTAGAGAGTAGAGGCAACAAGAGTGGGTTATTCTTTCAAAAAGTTTGATGATGAAGGGAAGGAACTGTGATTTTGGTCACATGAACAATCATAAAAACCATGGCCGTAGCAAATTACTTATGTACAAAATTGGGGTACAGGTTGAGGATGGAGGACAGTCATTTTTTCACATGCATCACATAGAGAGTTGTTGCTGAAATGCAAATAGTCCATCAGTAGCAAAGTTTGTTGGGTGTTAGCTACATTAAACTGGGTATCTTCAGAGGATTGGTAATGGAAGAATATTGAGTGAAACCATGCTATGGAAAACAGAAGAACAGGGTAGACTGAAATAAAGTTGTAAAGATATTCTGATTCAAAAACAATTTAAAACAGTGTGAAAATTTTGTGGATGGCACCCATTAAAGAGAGAATGGTTTATTTTGACCCAAGCCATTTCCTTAAGGCCAAAAAGAAAGCCACAACCAGCTCTGTCAATAGTTATCACAGCCTTAAGCCTAAGATTCAGTTGGGGAAGATTACAAATTAGTTTTTTCAATTCAATATAGTGATGGCAACAACATCCAAATACAGAAACTGGTGATGTGTCTGATAGTCATCATTATTATTTCCCACTGAACGTCATTTTAAATTTCTATTGACTTTTTTTTTTCTATCTTGATGAAGCCATTTTTACTTTTACAAGGAATACCTAAGAAATATCTTGACCACTCTTCAGATTATAAAATATTGGTTGGAAGAGTGTGTAACAGACACTAGAATTTGGAGCATCATTTCCCCCCTCCCTCCAGTCATCTGTCATTCCTTTGCCTCCATCAAACATCTAGAAACTTAAGTGCCTAATTTAGTGTAAAGGATAAATGAACTCAAGGACTGCAACAGCATGTGAAGTGAGACTGAGTAGATTGTTTCATTTGGTTTAATTTTGAAGAGGGTTCTTTATTAATCATTGAGATTTGGGGCAATATTTCAATACCTTAAAGGGGTATTTTCCAGAATAGCAGTCCATTGTAACTGTAACAGAAGATTGTGAAAATTGATATTCATTGATTGTAAGGTCATCATAACGTAGTCAGGATAATCATATTCCATCTGTAGTAAAAATGTACTGACACTTTTTCCTATACATAGATATTACATGTATTTTTTTTTTCTCCTGATGGGAATAAGGATTTTCTGTTGTGAAGTGCACAAATAAACTCTTAACTTTGTTTACTATAGCTTTTCCCACAAGGTTCCTGTGTCTGTACAAGATGCCAGCAAAATGATGCTATGCTGAATAATGAGCACATTTGATAATTATATTTAAGACCTTTTCTTTCTATCATAGGTGAGAGGTCTTCCATCCACTGATCAATCTAATCTTGCCAAAATCAAGTTATTTCTTGCTAAATGTTAGGGCTCCAAGTATAATTGCCAATTACTGAGTGGCTTGAATTAAACAGCCACAGAGAATGACTTATCTATATAGTTTTAAATATTTAGATATTTAAATACATAGATATCTAAGAAAGATATCTATGAAATGTTAAAATTAAGAAAATCATTTAATAGTATAACATAAGGATTAAGTTCAAAAGTCAGGTTCTAAATGTTATGCTTGGAATTGGTGGTTTTTGTTTTTCTTCCTCCTTAAACTTGCCATCTTTCTTTCTGTGTGTTCCCTGAAGCATGAATTGTGAGAACAGGGTGCAAAGGTCATTTCTTCAAAATGCTATTGCCTGGTGTTTTGGGGGATACTGTTAGCAGCTGTTGTAATATCAGTGTTGTTGATGATAACAACCATTATTACCAAATGGACTTAGACAGGGCCACAAAACTGACCTGACAAATCTTGAAGAATATACCAGGTATCCTGATAGTTGATCAAATGCAGAAGGCACTGGTACCTACTGCTACCCTGTGTAGTAGAAACATGGCAGAAATGTCTAAGTACCACATATAATTGTGAATTTGTAGCTAAAGTGAAAATCATAAATACAGATCCTGATGTCTGGGCAGCTTGAGTGGTTTCATGCTGACTAGCCAGTTGGGCACCTTAAAGACCCAACCATGATCTAATATGTCTAACTATTTGCATTAGGACTACTGGATATTTGCAACCTGGAGGTGGATATCCTAAGAAAAGTTGATGGTTTCATAGGATTTCAAGTTCTTTTTGCTTGCATAATATTATAATACTTTTAAGTTTTTCCGAGTCTTTTATAAATATTATTTCATCCTTGTAACAATCCTGAGAGATGGGTGCTATTAAATGACTTGCCAGCCAAAGTCACACAGCTGGGAAGTGTCTGAGGCTGGATTTAAACTTAAGTTCTTCCTGACTTGAGATCTGGCGCTCTGTCCCAGGGGTTCGTCTTGGGGCCCAGTCAGGTTGGTTTGGCTAAGCCACTGAAGGACACTTTCTCCAAGGCCACTTAGGGCTCTGGGCTATTTCAGTGGGGAGCTGTTGAAACCATTTCCAGATTCCTTCGCTGGAGCCTTGTAGCTGTTTTACCGGTAAGTTCCCTGCAGCAAGCCCATTACCAGGGGAGTCTCCTACCAGCCTGTGCCGAATACCAAGCAAAGGACACTGACTCTTCTGCACATGTTGTTGAAGGGCGTTTGTAAGCTGCTGCATATGTCAGAAGGAGGGTGATAACTATTGACACAGGATTCTCACTCTAAAGGGATGTGAGATTTGATTGTTTCAAAGACTCAGCATATTTTAAAATGAGCAAACTTTAGGCGCATCTCAGCATCTCATTCCGATCCAGTTTTGATTCAGTCGATTCTGTCCTTTTTCTTTTCCTCTTCTTCAGTCTCCATGTGTCAGGCCCTGAAGGGCTGCATTCTACCAGGAGAAGAAGGTGATACAAAGAGGTAGAGGAGGAAGTAGGAGAGGTCAAGCGAAGGAGTCGAAGAAAAAGGAACAGAAGAGGGAAAGGAGGAGAAGGAGTTGCAATACAAGAGGGAAAACGTGGGGGTTTATACTGAGCTCCGCAGCCCTGGTCTGGGGTAGAGGCCACCAGGTGGCGCCATAATGCACAGAGCCCTGGGCCTGGGCAGTGAGTAATCTGCCTGCCTCTCCCTGAAGCACTCTCTGGGCCTAGGGAAATTCTCTTTCCCCTCCCCCCCCCCCCCATTTAATGGTGTTTTGTTTTTTTTAAATAATTGTAAGGATCGTCTTGAACTTTCACTTTCTTTTTTTTTTTAATTAAAGCTTTTTAATTTTCAAAACATAAGGATAATTTTTCACCACTGACCCTTGCAAAACTTTGTGTTCCAATTCCCTCCTCTTCCCCCACCACCTCCCCTAGATAGCAAGTAATCCAATATATATTAAACATGATAATATATGTTAAATCCAATATAGGCATACATGTTTATACAAATATCAGGCTGCACAAGAAAAATCAAATCAAATAGGAAAAAAATGAAAAAGAAAATAAAATGCAAGCAAACAACAACAAAAAGAGTGAAAATGCTATGTTGTGGATAGCATTCTCAGTCATGAGACTTTTGGAATTGTCTTAGATCATTGTTTTATGAGAGATAAGTCTGTCAAAGTTGATCATCATAAAATGTTGCTGTTATTGCTTACAATTTTCTCTTGGCTCACCCTACTCAGCATCAGTTCATGTAAGTCTTTACAGGTTTTTCTAACATCTGTCTGCTCATTATTTCTTATAGCACAATAGTATTTCAGTAAATTCATATACCATACCTTGTTCAGCCATTCCCCAATTGATTGGTATCCCCTCAGTTTCTTATTTATTCCTTGCCACAATAAAAAAGTTGCTATAAATATTTTTGTGCTTTTCCTTCTTTTATGATCTCTTCATGATATAGACCTAGTAGTGTATTGCTGGATTAAAGTATATACACAGTTTTACACCTTTTGGCCATAGTTCCAAATTATTCTCTAGAGTGATTGAATCAATTCACCATTTCACGGTCAGTAAATTAGTGTTTCAGTGAGAAAATCATAATTCATAGAGAAGGAAAGGCAAGTAAGGGCAAAAGCCCTACAAAGTACTCATGGGAGAAGAGGCACTAATAACTGGAGGAATCAGAAAAAACCTTTGTAGGCAGTGGCACCTGAGATGAGCCTTAGAAAGAGCCAAAATCCCAAGAAGTGGAGGTGGTAAAGAGCTTGGATATTTCAGGTACTAGGAGCAGCCTGGGAAAAGACTATAGGAGATAAAGGGTCAATAATTAAGATACGCACAGATAACCAGAAGACAAAATTAGATAAACACCATAAAAGAAAAGAGATACAGTGGTTTTTAAGAGGTCCGAGTAAGGAAAGACTACTTTCAATTAAGAGGAATAGGAGAAAGGTTCTTGGAGAAAATTTTGGAGCTGGCTGGTAAAGGATGACTAGAGGTAAAGATAAAGATAGAGGGTCTTAGAGGCAGATGGGAGGACAGGGACAAAAGCTCAAAAGGAGAAGCTGATGATATTATTTGGACCACTTTCCGAGGCATTATTTTGTACTCCTAAATCTTTTTTAAGGGTATTTTTTTTGAGCATCCAGCTCCAGGATTCCTGAAGACCCATCTTTAATTCAAAAAGAAAAAAACAGGTCCATCTCTAGAACTTTAAGGACTCAGACAAAAAACAAAAACTATGTTGAGCACAGGGCTGACATAGACTTCTGATAAATGGAATTCCTTTTTTTTACCCCTGGGACCACTATGTGCTCTCTCATAAATGATAGGACCACTCAAACAATAGCTCACACCATTTTCAATTCATTTTCCTATCAGATGTTTTCAAAGGTACAATATAAATCTTTTAATCTGCTAAGAACATTAAGAATACCAAATTTATTACCAACAAAGAATAAGAATCTCAGTTATCAACTGCACACACCAAGAAAGTAAGTTAAAATGTAATGACCATCATAAGTAGCTTTGGAAGTGAACAAGAAAAGCAAACTCCAACAAATAAGGAATTTGGAAGAATTTCCCATATCAATTAGCATTACCTTGAGTCACTGCTTCTGTACCTCACTTTCTTCCACTATAAAATTGTGCAGTCACCACTGATTTTTGAAGTGATGTTTTGAAGATGAATGAAATAACATGCATGAAAAATCTCTCTGGACTGTTTGGGGAGAAACTCTAGAGAACCCAAGGCAAGAACATGGTTTAAGTGATTTAAAACAGCAGTACAGGATATTATGTTACCTCCACTTACTTAGCCCTTCCGTTTAATTCACCAAACATTTTTTTTCCAGGCCTACTATGTAAACTGAAGTCCAAACCAAAAGGCCAGTGGGAGTGGAAAGCAGGAAGGAAAAAGCAAACTTTTATATATGAATATCAGCTTTTGTCCTAGTCAGTTATTAAGTACCTACTATGTGCAAGGCAAGAAATTAAGCACTGTCCTTGGATTGTCCCCGGACAGGAGAGAATATGTAAGGTACTATGTACAAGCAAGATACACACAGACACACACACACACACACACACACACACACATACACACACACCAGTTAAATTGGAAATAATCATAAGGAAGGCATCTAGAATTAAAGGAGCTTAGGAGAAGCTTCTTGTAGAAGGTTGCATTTTTAGTTGGAACTTGAAGAAACCAGGAGGTAGAAATGAGGAGATCATGAGGGACAGCCAGTGAAAAGGCCAGGAGTTGGGAGGATCTTATTCAAGGTATATCAAGGAGGCCGGGGCCTTTGTTTTGAAGAGTATATGTAGAGGAGCAAAGTATAAGAAAACTGGAAGAGTAGGCAAGCCGTGAAGGCTTTGATCCTGGAGGTGATAGGTAACCATTGAAGTTTATTATTTGGATGAGATGGTCAATACTGAGCTAAATTTAGGAAGATCAATTTAACAGCTCAGCAGAGGATGGATTGGAGTGAAAAGAAATTTGAAGTAGGGAGACCTACCAGCAGGTAGGAAGTAAATGAGGGCCTGCACCAGAGGGCAGGATCAGAGGAGAGAAGGAGGGTTTGGATGTTTTGGACAGGCCTTGGCAACAGAGGAGATATAAGAGAGTGAGGAGAAATGGATAATAACTAAATCACGAGCCTACCATTGCTTTCTTGCCCCCTTGCAAATGAGAGATCATGAAGACTTCATGTGAGGAAACATGTTGCAAAAAGAAGTTCTTAGCCTTTATGTTCTGCTCAAACTTACTGACCCTCTGATGAGAAGGAAACCAGTCTGAGAAATTTTTAACTCCAATTTTACTGCTTGATTTTTACCTTAAAATTTTTATTTTGACTTTAGAATCTACCTCTCTTTCCCCCATTTAAGATGAAACTTATTTGTATACAGATAAGTAAATGTTAGGAAGATTAAAAAAATAAACAACAAAAAAAGTCAAGTTCAAATTGGACCTCAGAATTCCAGGCTTGGGGGACTCCCTCTGAATTGGGAGATGGAATGTCTTTTTTGAGGAAGATCCAGGAAGCCAGTGTTACAGGATTGGGTTTGGGGGTGGAAGTAGAGATGGTGTTAGGTATAAGATTGGAAAGGGGGAAAGGGCCAGGCTATGGAGGACTTTATAAGCCATGGAAAGTATTTCATATTTGATCCTGGAGGTAGTACAGATGGCATTGTTGAAGTTTATTGAATAGGAAGATGTGAGATAGTTAGACTTGCATGTTAGGAAGAGTAATTTAACAGTTGATTAGAGGATTGACTTTGAGGTGGGAGAAAGTAAGGGTGGGAGACCAACCAGCAGGCTATTGTAATAATCCAGACATGAAATAAGACATTTGAAGTGCTACAGGATATGTAGTAAAGATGTTCTATAGCAATTGAATACATGCACTTCACTCTGTTGATAATCTACCATTATCTCCAGACATATCTTATTTGTATATAGTAGTTTGAATTTTGGCTCCCCATTATACTGCGAGTTTCTTGAGAGCAGACATTTTTTGCCTTTCTTTATATCTCTACCCCTTAGCACTGTACCTGATACTTAGCACACATTTAATAAATGATTACTGACATACACTGTTTATGTATTTGTGAGTCATTTCCATAGAGATTATTTAGTGAATTTATTAAATCAGAAGGTACAAAGTGTGTTTCCCAAATAAACTTAACACTATCAGGTCTGTGAGTAAATACTAAGATATCATCAAAGAACTTAGCTTTCTATTCTCCTGTTCATTTTTCCAGAGAAGATAGCAAAAGTATTTTGTGTAAGACTGATCACAAAGTTACCCTTTATTTCTTTCTCTGGGAACAATAATTGCTGTACTTGCAAGAAGAAGGCACACATTCCCCTTCTCTTTGCAAAAGATGCAGTTTATTTCCCATTCATCATATTTGAATTTTCTATCCTATTAAGGATCTCACCAATTAGCTTTTCTCTTTTTTTCCTACTGAGAGAAGATGAGACCAGGTGAGTTTGCTTCTGATTCTCCCTAATGCTTGGTTACTGAGAACCTGAATCTACATTCTTTTCTACAGTTATCAGGTAGCTGGAAAAAGTGTAATTTCCTTTATCTACAAGGTGAATATTAGCTGGAGATGTTCCTGCAAAAGATTCTACCCACAAATAGAAATTGTAGCAAGGAAAAAAAAATGAGGGGAAAAAAAACAATCAAAAAACAATCAAACAACCACCACAAAAAGTGAAAATAGTATGTTGTGGTCCACATTTAATGTCCATAGTCCTTTCTATCAAATGGTTCTTTCCATCATAAAACTATTGGAACTGCTCTGAGTCACCTCATTGTTGAAAAGAGCCAAGTCCATCATAATTTATCTCGTTTCACTTAGCATCAATTCCTGTAAGTCTCTCCAGGCCTCTTTAAAATCATCCTGCTGATGATTTCTTTGCAGAACAATAATATTCCATTACATTCACATGCCATAACTTATTCAGCCATTCTCCTCCTGATGGACATCCACTTAATTTTCAGTTCATTGCTACTACAAAAAAAGAGTTGCTTAAAAACATTTTTTGCATATGTGGATTCTTCCCTCCTTTTAAAGTTTTTTTAAAAAAACATATGCAAAGATAGTTTTTAATATTCACACTTGCAAAACCTTGTGTTCCAAATTTTTTCCTTCCCTTCCTCCCCTCCCCTCCCCTAGGCAGCAAGCAGTCATACACTGGTATGTTAAACATGTGCAGTTCTTCTATACATATTTCCACTATCATCATGTTGTACAAGAAAAATCAGATCAAAAAAGGAAAAAAAAATGAGAAAAAAAAACAAAAAGCAAGCAAACAACAACAAAGAAAGTGAAAATACTATGTTGTGATCCACTTTCAGTCCCCACAGTCCTCTCTCAGGATGCAGATAGCTCTTTCCTTCATAAGTCTATTGGAATTGTCCCCTCCCCCCCCCCTTTTTAAAAATAATCTCTTTGGGATACAGACCCAGTAGAGACACTGTTGGATCAAAGGGTATTGATAGTTTTATACTGGCTGTCAACTTTTGCCTGTGCTCACAGTGATAGGGTGAAGGTAGAGGGACAACTGTATCAAGAGAACTTCTTTTGGGAAAAATTTGGGAGGGATGGAGAGAAAGGGAGAATTCTCTTCCTCCCACCCCCAGAGGAATAGTTAGCATTTAGGTTACTCTCACTAGCCAAATAAAGGGCTTTGTTGTTTCTGAGGATTCTTCAGATTGTTGGATAGAGTGCTGGAAAACTTATTTTCTTGAGTCTAATTCTGGTCTCAGATACTTATTGTGTGCACTGGGGCAAGTCATTTAACCCTTGTTGCCTCATTTTCTCCATCTGTAAATTGTGCTAGAGAATGAAATGATAAACCATTTCAGTATCTTTGTGGAAAACACCCCAAATGAGGTCACAAAAAGTCATATAGTACTGAGTAGCAACAATTACTAGAGCTTTCTGGTCCACTTAGAGATTATCCACTGTCACATAGCCAGAATGTAGCAGAAGCAAACCTTGAATCCAGGTATTTCTGACTCTAAGCTTGACTTTCTAGCCTTTACAACATTTTGACTTATATATTTGTGAAAATAATCAGATCTTTAGCTTTGCAGTTGGACTCCCTGAAGATTGAAAGGCATTTGATGCAGAGGATAATGAACTGGTTTCCAGTTCCTCCTTTGACCTTTTTGATGCCATAGGCAATTAAAACAACTAAATTATCCTGGGCCACTTGCTGATCTGCATTGGTGGTTCCACCCTGGGAGTTTCTCATAATGATGAAGCTGTAGGTTTAGAGCTAGAGTTAAAAAAACAAAAACAAAAAAACTTTTTTAGATATTGTTTTCTTTCTCCCTTCTTTAGGGAAATTTGAAACTATCACTGGCTCCCTATTATGACGAGAGAGTTGAAAGCTAAACCATTCGGTCTTAAGCAAGAATGTGTGCCATCCAGGACAGAGGTTCTTAAACAGTGAAGGTGAAGCCCATGCACTTCTTCTCAGAATAATAGTTTTAAATGCATAAAACAAAATACATAGGATTATCAAGGAAACCAGTTATGTAGAAATGATCAAAAATAACTTTTAGGTGTCTTGAACTGGCTGTCCAGTAGATGTTTTAAACTCAACATGTTAAATACAAAACTCATTATCTTTTTCTATTATTATTATAGAGAGCAACATAATCTTCCTAATCCCCCAGGCTGGCAACAACCTAAGAGTTATAAAATTTTTTTTTTCTTAATAAGAACAGTCTGTTAATAAACACTTGTGCCGGTGCTAGACATTGTGCTAAAGTGTTGGCAATACCAAAAAAAAAAAAAAAAAAAAAAAAAAGAGGCAAAAGGCAGTCCCTGTCCTCAAGGAGCTCACAATCTAACCTAGGAGACAACATACAAAGAAATTATATACAGGATTCATTGGAAAAAACTAATAGAGGGAAGATGCTAGAATTAAGGGGCTGGGAAAGGCTTCCTGTGAAAGATGAGATTTTAGTTAGGAATTAAAGGAAGGCAGGGAAAATTGAGGAGGGAGAGCATTCTGGCCATGGGGGACAGCCAGAAAAAATGCCCAGGGCCAAGTGATGGAGGGTCTTGTTCATGGAATAACCTGGAGGCCATAGTCATAGGTTCAAAGAGGAGGTAGTAGGGAGGAAAGTGTAAGATTGGAAAGGTAGAAAGGGCTGGGATATGAAGGTCTTTGAATGCCAAACAGAACATTTTGTATTGATCCTGATAATAAGCAATAAAGAATCACTGGAGTTCATTGAGTTGAGAGCAACAGGGGTAGGGGAGTGAAATGGTTGGACCTGTGCTTTAGGAAAATTACTTAAATGGCTGAATGGGGAGAAACTTGAGCAGGCCATTACAGAAATAAGGGCATGAGGTGATAAGGGGCATTTTGGGGAGATATTGTAAAGGTGAAATCAATAGGTCTTGGAAACAGATTGATGGGTGGGGGTAATGAGAGATAATGAGGAGTTGATGATGACTCAAGTTATAACCTGGGGACTGGGAGGATCATATTACTTTCTATAGTAGGAGGGAAATAGGGAAAAGATAATGGGTTTTGTATTGAGTTTAAGACATCTACTGAATAGCTGGTTCAGGATGTCTGAAAGGTAGTTGGAGATGGGAGAATGGATGTCAGCAGACAGGTTGGGACAGAATAGATATATTTGAGCATCATCAGCATAGAGAAGGCTGTTAAATCCATGGCTGCTGCTGAGATCGCCAAGTGTAGTATTGAGGGAGAAGAGAAGAGGACCCAGTACAGAGCCCTGAAGGACATCTGTGATTAGAGAGAATGATCTGGATAAAAACCCAGCAAAAGGGACAGAGGAGGAGCAGTCAGATGGATAGGACAACCAGGAGAGAGTGGTGAACCCAGAGAAAAGAGCAAAAGGGAGAGTGATCAGCAGAAGAGAAGCCAAGGAGAATAAAGATTGAGAAATGGTCACTGGATTTTATGACTAAGAGATCATTGGGAACTTTGAAAAAGCACAGTTTCAATGGAACAGTGAGGTCAAAACCTGAATTGTAAGAAATGGCAAATTTTTGGATACTAGGCAAGAGTACCTACCCAGAGACAGATAGGGAAAGAATTAGTTAAATTGAGATTTAGAAATTCTCTGTTGTTTCCTGGTATATACTCACTTTCAAATAAAAACCCACACACCTGGTTATGGATTTCCCACCTAATACTCTCCAGATTATGCTATAGTCCAGACTATTTCCCTACCCTATCCCAAGGCCTATTTTTGTTGGCCTGGCCAGTGAACTAAGAGAGACAGAGAGACAGAGAAAGGGGTGTGTGTGTGTGTGTGTGTGTGTGTGTGTGTGTGTGTATTGCATTTTCAAAAGCAATAAACTTTATTTACCAATTTTTAAAAAATCTTATTTTGAGGATGTATCAAGTCTGATGTGGTCCCCGGCAGTAGTTTGCCTCACCCTATAGCCAAGAAGCTATGCTTCCCTTCCTCTGGAAGTATATATGGATGAAAAATTATGTGGGAGTTTCTTGACAGCTGAGGGAGAATCTTGCTCATCATCAGATGAGGTCAGGTAAAGCAAGTAACCAAGCTAAAAGGAAAATAGATTTATTATTGCACCAAGAAAAACTGCTGGCTGGTAGCAGCTTCAACTCCATAGAGTACAGATTTGGTTTATATAGCTTTTTAGGCTGAGCTAATGAGCAGCATTCTATCACAGAAAAGCATCTGGGGGCCGGGGAAATGTATCAGCCTTAGGGTCACAGGCCTGGCTTATTCCTTTGGGGAAATATTTTTCAGTGTGAATTATCTTATCAGAATTCTTTTTGTTGGCAGGAAGTTTCTAAGATGTAGAGTCTTATTTTAAAATAGAATCATTCTTGTTCATTCTGCTGTTGCCAATAAAGAGGAAAGCCAATAATTCTGTTCCCTTGGCCTCTGAGGGGACTGTATCTAAGATGTTCATCTTCTTCCTCCACAAGCCCACTTAGTGTGCCTTAGGGATCTTCTTTGGGAAGTATTGGCAGGAACAAAGATTCTGCTGTCCATATTGTTTTGGAGAACAACCTTGCTATGTATAAAGGGAAATACAGTTTTCATTGTATATTTGAAATATTCCTTGTGAGGAGGAATGTTTTCTTATGTAGAACCCCCAAAGGCTGATCAGGTTTTTGTATTAGATCCCCCCTCCCCCATCCAGTTTAAAACATGTCAAAAAAGCGAGTACATTGTTTTTATTTAAATGAAGCAGCTCTTACATGCATTTATGGACAATTCTTTGGTATTTAATCTGAAATTTAATTCAGCAAACATTTATTTGCCTATTTTTATACAAGAGAATATCATGTCTACTGAGAATACAAAGGTAGAAACAAAGCCAGTCCTCCCTCAAGCAGCTTGCATTTTACTGGGGTACACAACATTCAAATAGATAAACAAATACTATGTAATTTGAAGGAAAGAGGGCTAACAGTGGGGAATGGGGAAGTGGAGAGGGATATTGAAAGGTCTTCTGGATAAGAAGTGGCACCTGAGTTGACTTTGGAAGAAAGCTAAGATCCTTTAAGATGCAGAAGTGAGAAGAATTCATTGTGAATGTGTGAGATATTCTCCACAAGGACATGGAATGAAAAGTGGATTAAAGTTCAAGGAACTGCAAATATATCAGCTTTGCTGCAACATTCAATTTAAGAAGTTTATTTTATCCTAGAGGCAATAGAAAGCCACTACAGATTCCTAAGCAGGCAAATGATCAGACCTGTGCTTTAAAAAGATGATTTTGTCACTTGCATGGATTGGGGAGGAGAGGAGAGAGCCTGCAAATTTAAAGGACATTTCCTATTGTTTTTGTCTTGGTTGGATGGAGAACATCTGTTTGACCATCCTATGTACAACCACCCCTCCTGACAGCTAGACTCTTTCATTATTTCTCTGCCTTATGTATTCCTCTCTAAACCAGAAAACAAAAGAGGTTGGGCTAAATACATTCAGAGGGATGGTGTTCTAACAAATGGCTGATACTCATGTGGCTTAAATACCATACATAAGAAAGCATATTTCCCTTAAACTTCTATGAATGTGTACTTATCCTAGGGAGAGATTTGGGGATTTAACATTTTTTCTATCTATTAATTTCAGAGAATCTCATTGCTTTTTGAAGTTTAATTCTCTCCTTGATTGATTACCCTAAGACAGCTTGATTTGTTGCCATTACTTTTTCAGAAATTTCTCCCACTTCATGTTAGCTTGCTAGAATGTAACAAAGACACCAAGTAGCTTTTGTAAAAAATAGTTTAGCTGTAATGAAGCCGTGTACATCAGAAGAACACTAAATAAGCAGGAATCAGACTTGACTAATATCTCATTCTAAGCTTGAATCCTGCACTGTTGGAAATGTAAATATTTTGAGTAATCCTAGTTTATACCACAGGATTATAAGAGAGATTTTACCATGAAATTTGTGATTCTTTTAAGAGATAGATGCATTATACAATCTAAGACATTTAAAAAAAAATTGAGTCACATTATATGCCCAGAGGTTTCATTAAAATATTTCCAGTTGAGGTAATATGCTATGGGTCTGGCTGTTGATACTATGCAACTCAGAAAGTTGCTCAACCCCTGCAGGACTTAGTTTCTTTAGTCATAAAATAAAATGGGGGTGGGGCAAGGGTGGGGAAGATAGCTTCTAGATAAGATTGTAAAAGCCATTTTGACCCTTGATAAATATGGCTTGAAACAATCAGGGGTTCTAAGTTAAAAACCAAAAGGACTTAGGGGCAGCTAGGTGGCACAGTGGATAGAGCACCAGCCTTGAAGTCAGCAGACCTGAGTTCAAATCTGGCCTCAGATACTTAACATGTCCTAGCTGTGTGACCCTGGGCACTTAACCCCAATTGGCTCAGAAAAAAAAATATATATATATATATAAAATATATAAATATATATATATCAAAAGGACTTCCCTGTTGTGTGGAAAAGTAGAAGGACACAGAGCTAGTCCCCAGGAAGACAATGCATTGCAAGCCTTGGAGCACACTCAAATCTGCAGCAGGAGGTCAGGCCAGATCAGTGATCAGGTAGTGTGGGGACCATTGTAGGAGCCCTGATATTGTGTGATCTCAGACATCTCACTGGGGCCAATCATGCAGCAAAGCCAACTCCTGATGGGGTATCTTGTAAAGAAGAGAAAGAGACAGGCACATCTCCACACAATGGCAAATACCTTTGGCTAGCACACATCATTTTGTTTTATTCAGAACCTGACGTTTATTAACAAAATAAATAATAAATAAGCCATCTCTAAACAGGTGATTTCAGTTGTTACATTTTCCAAGAAATCCTGAATGATCTTAATGTATAGTGGGAGGGAGGGAGAGAAGAGAGATAAGTCAAAAATCCATAAGGCATCAGTAATCAAAAATAACTGAGCTAGAAAATAAGTGTACAAGAAATAATAGATTAGAAAGCAGAATCCAACAATTTGTTGTTTACCAAAAACATATTTGAAACACAGATCCATATATTTAAATTAGAGGCTAGAACAGAATTGTTTTTGCTTTGGGTCAATTTGAATATTCCCTGCTTGGGATCAGGCTGCCTAAGGAGGGGCAAAATGTTGGAAACAGAGCAGCTCAAAACTTATGTACAGATAATGTAATTGGATTCACAAGTAATTGTTGCACTTCTAACCTAGGCAAAATAGAGAGACCTATTCTCAAATAAAGAAGCAAGCATGCAAGTAAAATATTTAAATATTTACAAAAATATAAAACACTCATTAACAGAATGAGAAATAGAGAATTTAAATAACTTAATCACAGGAAAAAGAAATTGAATATTCATAAAGGAACTCCCAAAGAAAAAAGTCCAGGACTAGGTGGATTTTCTAGTGAATTCTATTTCAAAGAACAATTAACTCCAAATTACTTAATTGTTTACTAAAATTTTTGGGGGGAAATCCTATAAAATACTTTCTATGAGACAAATATAGCCCTGATACCAAAACCAAGGAGAGTTTGGAGAACCTTATAGCCAAATAAGTGGAATGACTATTGATGCAGAAATGGTAATTAAATATTTGCAAAGAGGCTACAGCCACGTATTAAAAAGATTAGATTTTTTACTTGGTTTATATCAGGAATGCATGGTGACTCTATTAGGGAAACTTTGTAATAATACTATATTTTAATAACAAAAAATAATCAAATCAGCTGTTACAGAAAAAAAACTTCTGACAAATACAAGCTCTCTTTATGTTAAAAATAATAAAAGGGAATAAACAATAATTTTTCCTCAATTTATAAACAGTATTTAAAACCACGAGTAGTGTTATAAGATGATATCTAGAGGCCTTCTCAGTATGATCCAGATAAAACACAGATGTCCATTGTCCCTACTGTTCTTTGATATAGTTCTAGAAATGTTAAATATAGCATTAAGAAGGAAAAAGTAATTGAAGGAATGAGTGTAGGCAAAGAAGCAAAATTATAGCTTTTGGAGATGATAGACTAGTTTAGATAATTCTAGAGATTCACCTAAAATTAATTCAAACAAATTCAGCAAAGTAGGAAGACATAAAATCAAACCATAAAAAATCATCAAACTTTTTATATACCGGCAACAAGACACAGCAGGAAGGGATACAAAAGTCCTTTCAAAATAAGTACAGAATGTTTCAAATATCTGAGGTTTAACAAGCAAGGCAGAAATTATATAAATATGACTGTAACATACTTTTTTTTTCAGAATTAGACTGAAATAGAGAGTAATTAACTGGGCTATACTAATTGATCTGGATGAGAATCCAGCAAAGAAGACTGAGAAAGAGCAGTCTGATAGGAAAAAGGAGAACTGGAGAGAGTGGTACCTTGTAAATCCTCTTTTATATGAGAAAATTCTCTTTTGTATACCCATTCTTCCTATCCTTTCCCTTTTCTCCCAGTGTATCCCTCTTTCTCACCCCTTCATTTTTTTTTAAGGCCATGCCATAATAGATAACTCATACTAATTTTCTGTCTGTATATATTCCTTCTTAATCATTCTAATAATGAGAAAATTCCTAGGAGTTTTAAGAATCATCTTCCCATGTGGGAATGTTAACAGTTTTATCTTTATTGAATCCCTTATGACTTCTCTTTTCCTCTTTATCTTTTTATACTCTCTCGAGTCTTGAATTTGAAAATCATATTTTCTCTTTAACTCTGGTTTAAGAATGCTTGAAAGTTCTCTATTTCATTTAATATCTATTTTTTTCTTCATGAAGGATTATACTTAGTTTGCTAGGATAGAAAGGTGATTCTTGATTGTAATCCTGGTTCCTTTGCCCACCAGAATATCATATTCCAAGTCCTTTAATCCTTTAATGCAGAAGCTAATCTTGTATTATTCTGAATGTGGTTCCATGATATTTAAATTGTTTCTGACTGCTTGCCATATTTTCTCTTGATACAGGAGCTCTGAAATATGGCTATAATATTCTTGGGATTTTCTCTTTCAGAAAGTAATTCTTTCAATTTCTTTTCCCCCTTTGGTTCAAGGATGTTAAGGTACTTTCCTTGATAATTTTCTTGAAATATGATGTCTAGACCCTTTTTCTGATCATGGCTTTCAGGTAGCTCAATAATTCTTAAATTATTTCTCCTCGATCTATTTTACAGGTCAGTTGGTTTTCCAGTGATATAGTTCAGACTTTATTCTTATTTCTTCTTCCATGTATCATATTCTGCTTTTTAAGGATTTCTTTTCTTTAATGGGTTTTTGTGCCTCTTTTATTACCATTTAACCTATTCTCTTTTTGAAGGAATTTTTTTTTCTGTATTTTTGGGGTCTCTTTTACCAAATTTTTTATTCTTTTTTCATGATTTTCTTGCATCGTTCTCATTTCTTTCCCCAATTTTCCTGCTGCCTCTCTTATTTGATTTTTAAAATCCTTCTTGAACTCTTCCAGCAATTCTTGGTGGTGGTTGGGAGGGGCAGTGAGGAGAGCGGGAGGGGGAGCTGAGACCAATTCACACTTTTTTTTTTTTTTGAGATTTTGCATGTGGCTGTTTTGACTTCGTTATTTTTCTCTTGAGTTTGTGTTTTGATCTGCCTTGCCACCATAGTAACTTTCTTTGATCAGATTTTTTTTTGGTTGTTTGCTCATTTTTTCAGCCTATTTTTTGACTTTTACCTTTATGTTAAAGTTGCACTGCCCAAGCAACAGGTTTTTCATGCTACTTCAGAGCTAGTTTTGGTGGGTCTGTAAGTTTTTAGTTCTTCAGAAGTAGTGGAGTCCAAGGAGCGGCATGGTCACTGCTTTCCTGGCAAGTGACCATTAGGTAGATATCTTTTCTACTTGGATCTGTGACCAGGGCCCCTGTATCCTTGGGGGCTGCACACTAGTATGCTGTGCACAACCATATTCTGGGAATGTGACCTAGAACCGCATATGGGCAGTACAGCGAAGTCCTGTACCTAGTGCCCACAAAACATCCCTTGTAATCTTCTTGTGACCAATCATCCAACTCCCTCATTTTCTATGAGCTCTGGAAGTTGTGCTGCTGATTCAGTCAACCCTAAGGCCTGCTTCTGGGTTGCCAGGATGTGGCCTCCTAATGGCTGTACTTTTATTCTTACCCCAGTGAAACAGACCATTCCTGCTGACTTTCTAAGTTGTTTTGAGCTGGAAAGTTGTTTCATCCTGTCCTTTTGTCGGTTTTACTGCTCCAGAATTCGTTTTGTGGCATTATTTTAAAGTTGTTTGAAAGGAAATTTAGGAGAGCTTAAGCAAGTCCTTGCTTTTACTCTGCCATCTTGGTTCCTGCAGTTAGAATTATAAGGGAAAAATTAATGGAAAATAACTTTGCTAAAAATTCTATGATAAAGATACCATACATATGCATGCATGTATACACTTCCTTGCTGTATGATCTTTGGCATGTTACTTAACCTCTGTTTGCCAAAGTTTTCTCAACTATAAAATGATAATAATAATAGTATCTACTACCCAGGGTTGTTATGAGGGTGAAATGAGATAATACTATTTTTAAATGTTTAGTACAGTGCCTGGTACATAGTAGGTATCTATTACTAATAATAAATAATTATTGTTATTAATCAATAAACCAAATTAGTAAGCATTAATAAAGAAAAGCAATTATTACAAAAATATTTTAAAGATAGCAGTTCCCTGATAAATAAATGATTAAGAGATGTGAACAGGCAGTTCTGAAAAGAAATCCAAGCAATCAGCAACCCTAAAAATGTAATCCAATAAAAATGGAAACTAAAACAAATATGAGGTTCCATGTTATATCAGTCAGATTGGCAAAAATAACAATCAATCAATAAATATTCATTAAACATCAAGCACTGTATGCCTGTACTAAATATTGGGGATTCAGGTAAAACAAACAAAACAAACCCTACTTGCAGGGACCTTTTATTTGTAATTTGGGGTTTAGAATCTTTCTGTATAACACTTACTGATGGAGATTAGTCTCAGTGAGGTTCTTAACCTAATAGGTCCACATGTAAATTTAAGGAGAGGTATGAACTTGGATAAAGGGAAAACACTGTAGTACAGCTTCCAGAACTCTCAACCCAGGTGAGATCTCCAAGAGAAGTAATATCTCAAGAGATACTCCAAGGCAGAAGATGTTGTAGAACTTCTTAACCAAATGATATATCAGTGAAAGAGTTAATATATGTCTCTTATTACTTAAGGCAAGAGATGACTTTGTCATGGGACAAAATAAAACTCATTAAATATATTTTTATTTTCAAAAAAAGCCAGTTTAGTAACTTGCTGTTGGGTGTCACAGGAAGCCAGCCAGAGAATCTGAAAGAAGTATATTTACTTGGTCTTTTATGCAGACCACCTCACAAATATTATTCCTTTCTGACCATAGTCTTTTGGGACCCCAGAGCCAATCCCTTTGGTTTCCAGTATCAGAAGTGAATTCAGGCAGCTGACAAATTCTTTTGAAATTATGTTTAATTTCTTTTCCTCTCTCATTTGCTGTTTTTATTCCATCTTGACTATCTCCTTTATGAATAAATTGATGAGCTGCAATTAAACATCACAAGCCAGTTGTAAAAGAAGATTTTGAACTCTTTCTTTTCCCTTCCCGCATTTTTGAGTGGCACAGACCAGGTTTTAAATGGTGATATTGTAGGGAAGTTTGGGAGGTGTCTAATTGCCCACTCCACAAAGGAGCCAGAAAAAAAAGTCCATTATAACCTGCAATGATTATGTCTTTCAATTACAGTCAAAAGATCTGGTATTATGAGTATTGCCAATTACTAAAATAGAGATGTCTTAGGAGCCAAGATAAAATAGAGGCAGACATCGAAAGAAATAGCAAAAGAGACCATCAGAGGGATCAAAAAGATAATGTTCCAGCATTATGCATGAAGTTAGTTCCAAAATCTTATCCTCATGGTTAAGTTTCATCTTTTCAGTGTTGTTCTGATTTTTGTACATTTTTTTGTTCAACAACTTTTATTGATTTCCCTTTGACATGATAAATAATATGAGAAATATACAGAGATATGTAAATTATATGTTCTTTTTCCTCCAGACTCATCTTCCTAAGTTCAAATCTGGCTTCAGATGCTGACTAGTTATGTGATCTAACCCTTGTTAGGCAAGTTATCTAACCCTTGTTATCTTAGTTCCTTCTTTATAAAATGAACTGGTGAAGGAAATGGCAAACCATTCCAGTATCCTTGGGGTTATGAAGAAGTGGACACAAGTGAAAAACAATTGAACATGAAATGAATATGCATTATATTGTCTGTCCTTCATAATTAAATCAGCAATGTCCTTGATCTGTTGTTGGCAAGACATGTGCCTTTAGTTTTGACCAAAATTATATGTATTCTATCAACCTCCACACAGTCTCTTTAAATCATAATCAAATACATGGGTTAGCAAAGGAAGCATTCCTTAACTGTTGCATAGAATGAAACTAAATCTCTAAGGAAGAAAAACCTTAACATTTTGTGTTTCAGGTATATGGCTAACTGAGACAGATTTGATTGAACTTATTCTAATTCTAAATATCTCAGAGAGAAAATGAAAAGATAGCAATCTCTCCTTCCTTTGAGAATATCTAGTATAACCATTTTTGAATTTGAATTTTTCATTTTCTTTTTTAAAATATTGTTTTATTTTATTTCCAAATTACATGTTAGAAAACAATTTTTCCCCCGAAATTTTGAGTTGCAAATTCCCAAAACAAAAACAAAATTAAATAATATGATTCAACATAATTACAGAGCTTAGGTGAAAGTTCAGCCAATGGTTGAGTCATCAAACTGAACAATAGTCATTTAAATGTGGTACATCTGGGAGAATCCTTCATCTTAAACTTGTATTCATCCTGGCAGTTGTAGAGATGGGCATGACCTTAATTAGATTAAACATGTTTACCACTCTAATCCATTTTCTGGGAAATAATAGTTGTTTTTTAAGCTTTGACCGATTTCCTTTCAGAAAGTGGTCAGTTCTTTGATGAAAATAGTATAAAAAGATTTCATTGCATAACATTATTGATAGGTAAAACAAAATGTTCTTCCCCTCCCCTCCCCTCCTCTCCCCATATTTTCTTGTTGTCTCAGTTAATGAGTTCTGACTACTTCCTTTTTTTTTTTTCAGGGAGCCTATTACTTGAGTTCAATTTTTTACCCTCTTTTCTAAGCTATTATTCTCCTTTGATTTTTTCTTCATTTTTTAATCTTTTACTTTCTTCTAGACGTTCTTGGAGTCTTTATATTCATGCCATTTCTTTTTCATTTGAGCCTTTGCATGTACTTATACTTATTTTCTTCTGGGTTTACCTCATATGTTACAGTATTTATTCGTCATGTTTAATGTTTTCTTCTGTTTATATTTCCAGCATAAATATTTGAATTGCAACTTGTTCTAGGACCAGGTTATATGCCCCTTGGCCCTTTTGGATGGGTTGAGTAGGCCTTGATCTTATTCCTTTTGTAGTATAGATGGATGCTGCTGCCTTTGCTATTTTGGATGTGAGAGTTGGTAGTGAGCTTCCTCAGGTTATGGGTGCTGATTTAGGCCCATCTCTGCTTTCTTCTTGCACAATTCTCTATTTAGTATCTGTTTTGCCCCGTGCTATTTGCCTGAAAGACCTTTGTCTCATGCTGGAGATCTCATTAGTCATAAATGCCCTGCAAAGCTTTGATTCTCATTATTCTGAGAAGTGCACAAATAGGTGCTGTCTCCCTGTGCAATGGCCCACTGCTGCTCCCCCAGTTTCCTCATTCGGACTTATTTGCCTGAACTCTTTCTAATTTCTTTGATGCAACATGTCTCCCTTTCTCTCTCAGGTTCTGACCAATTTATTGTTCAGGCCTGGTTTGAAGGACCTTCCTCATGTTCTCATCAATTTTCTTTATTATTGCTCCATCTAGAGTTCTTTTCAGATAGTCATTGAGATGTATGTGTATAACCTTTTATGTCATCATCATTATCTGTAACCTTTCATGTTATCATCTTAATCAGAAGTCCTGAGTAAATGTTTTCAACATTTTTCTCTATTTTTGTTAGTCATCATTTACCCCAACCCCTACACTAGTCTTAGCCTTAGGGAAACAGAGCAGCTTGCATACTTCATGTGTTAGTTATTGGTATTGTTTTACTTGCTCTTTGATGTGCCCATCAGGAGAGTGTGTCAGTAGTATTCCAAACCTAGCTCCACTTAGTTAATCTTGTCAGTAATTGATACATATACCATGAATTGCTTTGTTTGATATAAATTCCCGTGATCCCTAAGAACCCCAAGGTCCCAGGAAGGGGATAACTTCTCCTTCTACCACCATGGGGTTGATGATTTCAGTCCTTTGTTAATACTGAAATCTCCTGTGTGCCCCAAGCCTCCTGTTTTTGTTCTGGCACTTTCTTGTTTTCTGAATTCTGGTTTGACTCTTGCTGCCAGATCATGGAGATGACAACTCCAAACACCAAGGCATAAACTATTATCACCAGTTATTCTCTATCAACCTTCTTCTGTTTCCTCATATAGCCTGTGTTTGTTTTCATTACTGTGGCTAAGATGACAGGAAAAGATAACGATGAATGTTGGAGGGGATGTCAGAAAACTGGGACACTAATACATTGTTGGTGGAACTGTGAGCGGATCCAACCATTCTGGAGAGTAATTTGGAGTTATGCTCAAAAAGTTATCAAACTGTGCATGCCCTTTGACCCAGCAGTGTTTCTACTGGGCCTATATCCCAAAGAGATCTCTGCACAAACAAGGACAAAAGCCTGCTTTCAAAAAGCTTCCCTTCCATGAAAAAGCAAAAGCTGAGTCCATGCAAGAGCCAGACAGAGGTGGAAGGGATCTCAAAGCGTTGGGGACGGCAGTGAAGGGGACAGGAAGACCTCTTGCTGACAAGGACGTTCCCACAGGAAACCAAGGATGAAGGAGGGGGCATTTCAGAGGAAAGGAAGGGAAGGAATACTAAGCGCCTCCTATGTGACCAGGAAGGAGAGAACCAGAACTTAAGAGGAGGGAAAGGGCCCCACATGTGCAAGAATGTTTGCGGCAGCCCTTTTTGTAGTGGCTAGAAACTGGAAACTGAATGGATGCCCATCAATTGGAGAGTGGCTGAACAAAGTATGATATATGAATGTTATGAAATATTATTGTTCTGTGAGAAACGACCAGCAGGACAATTTCAGAGAAGCCTGGAGAGACTTGCATGAACTGATGCTGAGTGAGATGAGCAGAACCAGGAGATCATTATACGTGGCAACAACAAGAGTATATGATCAATTCTGATAGACATGGCTCTCTGCAACAATGAGATATTTCAAACCAGTTCCAATTGTTCAGTGATGAAGAAAGCCATAAACACTCAGGAAGAAGCCTGTGGGATCTGAGTGTGGACCACAACATAGTATTTGAACCTTTTTTCTTGTTCACTTGCTTTTTTTTTTTTTAATCTTTCTCATTTTTTTTCTTTTTTTTATCTGATTTTCCTTGTGCAGCATGATAAATGTGGAAATATACATAGAAAAATTGTACATGTTTAATATATATTGGATTGTTTGCTGTATAGGAAAGGAAGGTGAGGGGAAGGGAAGGTGCAAAGCTTGGAATGTAGGATTTAATAAGGGTAAGTATTGGAAATTATATTTGCATGAATTTTGAAAATTAAAAGCTATTATTAAAAATAAAAAAAATCATTGCTGTGTGTAGTATTATTTGTATGGGGAAAAGCATAGTTACTTATCTGTCAAAAAAGGATCAAAATTCACAGTTTAAAGTATCATTTCCTTCTCTACAATTAGCTGTATGACCCTGGCCCAGTTTCTAACTTCTAACCTAATCTCTAAGCATCTACCTCCTAGAGGTTTTGAGAGGATAAAATGAGATAATATTTGCAAAGTGCTCTGTAAACTTTATAAGCACCACATAAATGCTTATTTTTACAGTTATTATCTCTTCCACATTGCAGGGATTAGGGTATATTTCAGTGACTGCATCATTTGAAAAGCTTTGTAAAATTTTGGCCCTTTCTTCATACTAGAGAAGAAGTCTGAATTTTTTTTTTCATCTTTCTTTTGTGAAGTATTTACAGTAGCTTATTATAAAATTTGGGTCAAGTATTTGATCATGGGCTCTGTGTCATCTGTTTGTCTTTGTATGTCTTCTGCAGCTTCTGCAAAACTCCCCCCAAATTCCCATTTAATTTCTCCATGATGGGGAAAGTTATAATGTGGAAGAGATAACTATTATATATCAGTTGTCAGTGAACCTCCCTGTTGTCTACCAAATCTATTATGAACTCTGTTTTTAAAGCTTTGTACAATCTGTCATCAGTGTACCTTTTGAGCCTATATTTTACAAGCTTCTTTTCTAACAAGAATGTTTGTCATCTCACCAAAAAACATCTCCTGTGGAATGAGCTCTTTCACTTCCCTGTCAGACTTTTAGAAAGAGTCATTTAGATTCACTACCTTCATTTTCAAATAGTGATTCATCCCTCACCCCCGCTCCCCTGCAGTCTGATTTCTGTTCCCATCACTTATTAAATCTGCTCTCTCTCAGATAAGCACTGACCTCTTAATTTCCAGATTCAATACCAGGTTGCTCAGATCCTATCCAACTTTCTCCAGGACACTGGTCACTCCTATGTAACTGACTCCTTTCTTTTTTTCATCACCTTCTAAGTTTGGATAGCCACTCTCTTTGTTATAGGTAAATCATTAAAGTCATCCCATAATAATAGATGCTCCTCTTGTAAAAAAAAAAAAAAAGCAAAGGGTAGATATATAAAAAAAAGACTAAAGAAAATGGACATCAATACAAGATTTGAAAAGGGCAAGAACAAGAAAATAGAAATGATCTCTCATTTTGTATTCTCAAATTATTGAGATATTCTTTACAGTAGTCCAAACAAGTAAAACAATGCAATGGGATGCATTTATATTAAGGGGCAACTAGATGGCACAGTAGATAGAACACCATCCCAGATGTCAGGAGGACCTGAGTTCAAATTTGGCCTCAGACACTTAACACTTCCTTACTGTGTGACCCTGGGCGAGTCACTTAACTTTAATTGCCTCAGCCAAAAAAAAAGAAAAGAAAAGAAAAAAAAAAAAGAAATGAAATATTGATGGCTTTTTATGCCAAGATTCAAGCCTGTCCCTATGTCTGACTCAGTGTTGATTGAAAAGCAAAATTCTTGGAATAGTTTTTAAAAGGTTGGCCAGCAACAAGTGACCATACAACCAGTTTCAAATCACTGATGTAAGAGAAAAGCAAATTAAAATAGTAAGAGGTTTCACCTCTAATGCAGATTGGCAAAGATAAGGGAGAAAGGGAAAACAGTTAATGAAAGAGGGGGCTTGGGGAAGGAAGGCAAATTATTTTTACTTAATTGTTTTCCTTTGTCTTGAAAGAAGTTCAGTCTTGAAGGAGTTGAGTAAAAAAAAAAGATTTGATTATAAAATCAAAAGATATACCTTTTTTTTAGAAGAAGAAAAAAAAAATTGAAGTTACCAAAGGACGAGTGATCAAAGATACTTCCCTCTCAGAAGAGGGGTGAAGACCACAATAGCAGAATGCTACTTAAAGTATCAGATTTGGACTCTGTAACCGATAGCTGATATTTGGACTTAGTTGTTTTCTACATTCCAAGGGAGGTTTCATTATGAAGGGAAGAGTAGTATGAAAAATAGCAGTGATGAAGAGATAAAAAGAATCTATAAAATGCATTTAAAATAACTTAAATCAAAGTTTCCTGGGCATGAGCTGTTCTTAATGAACAAAGCTGATTTTGTTACTGATTTTTCATAATCATTGCTTCCTTTTCTGAAGGCTTACTGAGCTTTAAAAAGATGCTGTAGGATTTTGCCAGAATAATTCCAGTTTACTAGCCCACATTTTTTAGAATCTACCTTCTTTGCCTTTTTGAAAAGTGGAATGTCTTTCTCCAAGTTGAGGAGTTCCTCAGTCTCTATTATCTTTCAGTGTTCATAGTTGTCCTTTTCAGTATCCAGGTATGTCGATTTTAGGGAACTGAAAAGCTCAATGAATCAGTCATCTGTGTAACACAGCAGCCCCAAAAGGATGACAGACCCAAAGGAAGGATGGTGAAGAATTTTGGAATCATGCCACAGGAGGACTCAATAAAACAGGAGAGCAGGACGTCTTAGTCTAGACCTGAAAAGACTTGGAGGTGAGAGGGTGACAGATCCCAAGAGGCAAAAGGAAAAACTTTCTAACAATTAGAAGTATGCAAAAGGAGAAAAAGAAAGCCTTGGAGGGGACAGTCTTCAGGGGAAGACTTGATGATTATTTATTAAAGATATTGTTTAAGGGATTTCTTGTTCAAGTATAAATTGAGCCCGATGATCTTTGAATCTCAATCAAATTGGATTCTAGGATTAGTGAGTGTGCAAATTAATGACCAGAGTAGAAAAAAATCTAGAACCCAGAAAATCTAGGACTAGAAAGGTAGTTAGGAGTCAGATTGATAGAAGGCCTAAATGATGCCCTCAGAGTCTGCAAGTTATCTTGTAAGCAATGGATAAACAAACATACAACATATGCTTTAGGAAAATTAACCTGCTGCTAGTACAAGAAAGACAGGAAAAATAGAAACTAAAGGTATTAAAATAACCAGTTAGTCCAAGCATGAGATTCAAGACAATATTCCTTATATACCCCCTCTCCCCAGGATTCCTTTGAGGATCAGAGAAGGTATCATATATAAACAGCATTTCACAAACCTTAAAGTGCTATATAAAGTCACTTAAAAATATTATTACTTGTGTTCCAACCATGATTATACATAAGCTTCCTAATCTTGGACACTCTGCCTCTATTAACACAGCTGTTAGAGTGATGACAGGAGAAGCTAATAGGGAGGGGCTAAATCCAGAGAGAATTTATATTTGTGATACATGCACTTCAAGGTAGAGATGCTAACTAGGAATGAAAAAAAAATTGATAAATCCAGTAGTTGCCTAGGTAACAGATGGTATCTAGATACAGTGGTATCAAATTCAAATAGAAATGAATCCCTGGGGCAACATATTGACTTAGAAAACCATAAATCAACATTATCTATGTTGTATTATATTTTTTTGTTAAATATTTACCAGTTACATTTGGATCTGGTTTCCTGAGTTTGACACCTGTTCTCTAGAATGACAGACTAGTTTCAGCTACAAGCCAGGACATATGCACAGCTATCCATGCTATATAAATGAAGAACATTGTGCACAGATGTGCCCTCACATTTCTGGAGAGAAGTAGGGTGGGATATGTGGATTTTTGGAATATTTTGGAATGCTTTTTCATGAAACATTAGCACTGGGTCACAGCTGGGAGGGTCTGAAGTATAGGGTTGACAGAATCAAACAGTAGGTACAGCTAGTGAGGCAGCAACTGTATTTATAAGGGGGCTTATTGTCCTGGTCCTCTTGAAGACCACTTCTTTCTTTGTTCTAGAACATGTGAATAATGTTCCTTTCTAGCTGTATCTAATTAAACTAGGATGAAACCTTACCCTGCTGCTTTGCTGGCAAATTCAATAATGAATTAAGTAGAATATTTGCAGTGCTAATGTGAACAGGGTTTAAAATAATGTACACAGCTCATTTAATTACATTCCATGTGATTTTCTTCTCCCTTCAAAAAATGTTCTTCCAACATTCAGTCAAATTGCACCAATTTTTCCTTCCTGAAATAGCCCCTGATTTCCTCCCTCTCCTCTACTGCAGTAATTTACTGTTTGTGCTTTTCTGGTTCCATGCTTGGAATATATTTATCCACCTATTTTAATTTTTTTGTAAAATTTTGTTGTTTAGTTTGCCCATCTGCAACAGCCACAGCATTTCCATTACCTGTCCTCCTCTAGCTTTTCCCTTTTGTTCTTTCTACAAAGAAAGGAATGCCAACCAGAATGATACACAGCAGGGACCTTCTGTACCTTGAGATTTCTGCAGAAGCTCATTTCTCCCCCTTCCCTTAGAACTTTCCCATATAACTTCTTTAGTAGTAAGTGGGGGTGGGGGTGAGGGGAGATGGACAGTTAAGAATCTTGTGATTCTAACACAGAGCTTTTATTCATCTCATGTACAAAACAAGGAAAGAGCCTGATCAAGATAAGTTAGGAAACATTTATTAAGTGCTTTTCATGTGCCAGGCATTATGCTAAGGCATAATAATGCTTGAATTATACAAATTCAAGCACAAAGGCAGTCCCTACTCTCAAAAGCTTCTATTAAAATGGAGGAAGACAGTATATAAAGGGAGCTAAAAAGCTGATTGAGAGTAAACACTACTAGAGCAGAGGTGGGAAAGATGCCCACGTGGGGATAGGGGAGTAGATCATTCTTGGACCAACTTTATTAAGTTTTTTAAAGGAAATCCTCCATTGAAATCTTCTTCTACTGTTTCATCTTGGCACATGGAGATGATTGGATTCCTGAAGGCTATTGTTCTCCTAAACAGCTAGGTAGTGTGGTGGGTAGAGTGGGTATGGTGGGCTAAAGTCTGATCTCAGACACTTATTAGCTGTGATCTTGGACAAGTTACTTAACTTCTGTTTACCTCAGTTTTCCCAACTGTAAAACGGCACTAATGATAGCACTTACCTCCCAGGATTGTTGTGAGGATCAAGTGAGCTAATATTTGGAAAGAACTTAGCACAGTGCCTGGCACATAGAAGGCACTTAATACTTATTCTTCTTCCCTACCCCTTATAAATTTTGGCCAGAGGGAATTATAGACTTTTTGAAGTATTAAAGGGAAGTATTAGTATTTTATTAGTATGGAAATTAGTATTAGTAGGGAAAATCTAGGCATCTCTGAAAATTCTGTGTGATGAAAAAAACATTTTGATCAGATTGCCCTTTCTTCAGATGCAGCACAAGCAATAAAGTAAGAAGCATAACCTTGTGAGCTTTCTATCATTATCAGAAATTTGCAAGAAAACAGTTGTGTTTGGTACTGATAAAAACAGCAAAGTTGATCAGTGGAGCAGATTAGGTACACAATATGGAGAAATAATAATTAAAGTCCCCAACTATTGGGGTAAAGAGTTAATATTCAGTAAAATCTACTGAAAAAACTAGGATGTGGCATGGCAGAAATTAGAATTAGTATAACATTTACATTATATTCTACAATAAGTATCAAATGGAAATGTGACAGACATAAAATGTCATATCACAAACTAATCGAAGGAGCAGAGAAGGCAAATACCTTTCAAACCATGGATAGGAGAATTCTTGACAAAAAAAAAGGTATAGTAAGAATCATAGGTGACAAAATAATTTTGATAATATAAAATTTAAAAGCTTCTGTACAGATAAAATCAGTACAGGCAAAATTAAAAGAAAAACAATTAGTTGGGAAAAATATTTGCAGCAAGGTTCTCTGAAAAGTATTTCATTTCTAAGATAAATTAAGAATTAAAATATATAGGGACAGCTAGGTGGCTCAGTGGATAGAGTACCAGCCCTGAAGTCAGGAGGACCTTGAGTTCAAATCTGGTTTCAGACACTTAACACTTCCTAGCTGTGTGACTGTGGGCAAGTCACTTACTCCCAATTGCCTCAGCCAAAATAAATAAATAAAATGTATAGGAACCAAAAGCTGTTCTGCAATAATTAAATAATTAAATGTTATGGCCAAGAGATTCTCAAAGGATGAAATCCTATCATCAATCTTATGAAAAAAATTCCAAATCACTAATAGTAGAAATGTCATTAAAATAACTCTGAGGTTCTACCTCATACCCATTAGCATGGCAGCGATGAGCAAAAAAAATGAGAAAATAAAAGCTGTTGGAAGATGTTTGGGAGGATAAGAAAAGTAATACTGTTGGTGGGGCTGCAAACCAATCTTACCCTTCTAGAAAACAACTTTAGAACTATGCCCAAAGACACTAAAATCTGAGTGCTTTCCTGATTCATTGCTATAAATACTACATATAAATCTCTAAAAGGATCAAAGAAACTAGAAAAGGATCTATATGTACAAAAATATTTATAGAAGCCCCTTTGTTGTAGGAAAGAACTAGAAACCAACCCCATCAATTGAAGAATGTCTAAACAAATTATGATATATAAATATAATGTAATATTATTACACCTTAAGAAAAGATGAAAGGATGGGATTCAGAGAAATCTGGGAAGACCTGAATGAACTGATTCAGAGAAAAATGAGCAAAATTAGGGTAACAATTTATATAATAATAGCAATATTGAGAAGATATATAATTTTAAAAGACTTAAAATAAGGTTATTTTTTTCCTTTCTCTTTCAATATCTTGAAGAGTTTTTGGCTGAAAGCTTACTGGCTTCAGAGATAATGCTTCTTTAGATTTGTCTGGAGGACTATTTAAAAGTTTCTTCGTCCTCTAATTAGAGAGACTTTCTACTTATCAGTTACCCTTCACAATAATTTAATTTCATTTTCTGCTCTCACTTTTTCTCCTGACAGCTTCCAAGGACATCCTCTCTTTTCTGGTTGTGATGAGGCTGCCCTTTTGTCATATGCAGGCAGAGGAACAAAATCGTTAAGAAATCTAGACGGAAAGGGACTACTAATCACAGTAAAGAATTCTGGGGATGGATAGAACTAAGAATCAGCTCTTCAGAAGACTTAGATCTTCAATCATAAGAAATTAGTCAATAATTTACACCAGTGAATAGCTGGACACTGGCAGAGATGACAAGATTGAAAAGAAAGAGAAAAATCTGTTGGGAAAGAGTCACCCAGCATTTTGCTTTGATGGGTCAACATTTCAAATCCATAAGTAATGGAAAAATCAGCTCTGGAGTTCCCCGTTCAAAACCATCGGTTCTCCTCTTAGGAAGATTTCTGCTTTCTCCTACCCCTTCTCTAGGTACAACTATTTTCTTGCTGTGCTTCAAACATGCGAGCAGCAAGCAGTCAATTGAGAAGGGTTTGATTATTTCTGTCTGTGATTTTCAAGAATCTAATGATAGTAGCAGCAAGTAGAAGCTTAAGGCATTCTTTCTCAGCCAATAATTCTGAATAAAGTCAAACAATGTAATTTTCTGTTCTCCAAGTAGACCTTGAGAGAGTGTGTGTGAGAAAGACAGAGAGAGACAGACAGAGAGAAACAGAGAAACAGAGATAGAAAGAGAGAGACAGAGAATGACAGAGAGAAACAGAGAGACAGAGAATGACAGAGAGAGATAGAGATAGAGTGATAGAGACAGAGAGAGAGAGAGAGACAGAGAGACAGAGAGAGAGACAGAGAGAGACAGAGAGAGAAACAGAGAAAGACAGACAAAGAGAGAGAGTGAGTATATCCTAGTGGATGAAACCAATTGTTGCCGAGGATATGTCTCTTTTCAGTCCCTGAATGCATCACCTAGTTACCATTCCTGGAGCATCTTTAAACGCTGAGTATTTGTAAATTAATAGTTGTGCTGGGGAAGTGAAGGTAGGAGAACCAGGAAGAATGGGAAGGAAACTAGGTGAGCCTTAACAGCTTGGAGTTTTATGCAACAGTATTGGCTGAATTTCAATTAAGTAAATAGATCTCTCCTGCTCCCCAGACTACTCCTGGAGTTGCCATAATGCCTTCCATGCTGGCAGTTTTTTTCTTGCTGTGAGACACCAACACTCTCATGGCTTGTAATATATCTGGACATCCTCAGATATATGAGACTTGGGGAATATGAAAAAGGTATAGTGAGAAAATATGGTGGGAAAGAGAAGCGTTCCATTTGGTCCCAAATGGGTAATAAGTGATATTAGTAAACCCAGGAAAATGTATTAATCACCTTGCCCTGGGTAGCCCTGTCCAATGACATATGGTTGGATTAGATGACTCCCTTTAGTAACCCATCCTGGATTAACATAATTCTTAGACTGTGAAGGACTTTATTACATTTATATTTTAGATAATAAATAATCTTAAATATAAAACTGGAAGGAATCTTGGGGACCATCTAGACCAAATTTCTCATTGAAAAGTCAAGGAAACTGAACTTAAATATCTTGCCCAAGTTCTCACAGGTAGTGAGTGTCAGAGGCTTCATTTGAGTGTAATCCAATCCTAGAGCCAGGATTCTTTCCATTGGGCTCCACTGATTTCCTTTAGGCTTGCTAAAATGAAGGCATTATATATTCGTTGGTTTCACCAATGTCTTAATTTGTCCTTATCGACCAGATCAAAGGTTCTTAAGTTTGTATCCTAGAACCTGTTTTTAAAAAGTAATTTGATTGTGAATACTCTTTCATCCAGCAGTGTGTATATTGGGCTTGTATCCCAAAGAGATCATAAAAAAGGAAAAGGACCCACATGTGCAAAAATGTTTATAACAACCTGTTTGTAGTAGCAAGAAACTGGAAACTGAACGGATGCCCATCATTTGGAGAATGGCTGAATAAATTATGGTATATGAATGTTATGGAATATTATGTTCTATAAGAAACTATAATCAAAATGATTTCAGAAAGACCTAGAGGGAGTTACATAAACTGATATCAAGCAAAGTTAGTAGAACCAAGAGAACACTGTACACAGCAATGACATTATGTGATGATCAATTCTGATGCACGTGGCTCTTTTCAACAATTTGGTGATTTAGGCCAGTTCCAATAGACTTGTGATAGAGAGAGCCATCTGCATCCAGAAAGAGGATTGTGGGAACTGAATGTGGATCACAATACAGTTTTTTAACCTTTTTTTATTGTTGTTTGCTTGATTTTTATTTTCTTTCTAACATTTTTTCTTTTTGATCTGATTTTTCTTGTGCAGCATGATAAATGTTGAAATATGTAGAGAAGAATTGTACATATTTAACATATATTGGATTACTTCCTGTCTAGGGGAGAGGGTAGGGCAAGGGAGAGGGAAAAATTTGAAACACAAAGTTTTGCAAGGGTGAATGTTGAAAACTATCTTTGTAGGGGCAGCTAGGTGGTGCAGTGGATAGAGCACCAGCCCTGAAGTCAGGAGGATCTGGTTTCAGACACTTAACATTCCCTAGCTGTGTGATCCTGGACAAGTCACTTAACCTCAATTGCCTCACCAAAAAGCAAAAAAGAAAAAGAAAAAGAAAACTATCTATGTATTTTGAAAATTAAAAGCTATTAATAAAAAAAGTAATTTGATATTTATACTTCAATATAATTGGTTTCCTTAGTAATTCTATATATTTTTATGCATTTAAAATAGTATAATAATTTATAAAATTTATATTATAATTTAAAATATCATTATTATTATTATTATTATTATTATTTTGTTGCTGTTGTTCAATTTTTAATTGTATTCGATTCTTCATGGTTCCATTCAAGTATTTTGTTTTGTTTTTTGTTTTGTTGAGGCAGTTGAGGTTCAATGACTTACCCAAGGTCACACAGCTAGGAAGTGTTAAGTATCTGAGACTAGATTTGAACTCAGGTCTTCCTGATTTGAGGGCTGGCTCCTTTGGGCCTTACTTGTCAGGAAGATATGTTATTTTATCTTAACCTACAAAGGGGAATTCTCCACAGAATTCCAGAATCCCAGAGGTGGAATCTGAGGTCATCTAGTTCAACCAGAACTTGAATTAAGAATCTCCTTTGAAAACATCTTGCTTTTGGAGCCTTTGTGGGATGACCTTATTTTTTTCTCCATGAAGAAAGATCAGGAATGTCACTAGAGGAAACATTTTATTCTGTTTCATCACTTGGCAGGGCCCTGTCCCAAACACTGATGATACTGCTCTTCCCTTCAAGCCACCTGATTAACTTATTGGATGTTTCACTTGACTCTCTCTCTCTAATTTCCCATTATTCCTGCTATCAGAAAATCTGTATTTTCCATATTAATCCTTAATAGCTCAAGGTCACTGCTTCATAGACTTTTCTATGGTTCTTCTATCTAAAAAAGTGGAAGGCTCATGATTCAGGCTCCTCTTCATTGGGATCTCCCAGGAAAACTGAGACTCTTGGCACAGACTGAAGAAGGTGACCAAAGTTGTCCCTTTAAATCCTGCCTGAGAATGAGCATCAGGAACATGGTCCAGGGGGAGGGAAAAAAAAAAAAAAGGACCATTTCCTCACCCTACAGGCTGCATTCTGATAGCTTGATTAATCTTTCCCCTTCAGAAAGCAATTTTCACCTATTTCCCAAACTGGAACACTGATACATTGTTGGTGGAACTGTGAATGGATCCCACCATTCTGGAGAGCAATTTGGAGCTATGCTGAAAAAGTTATCAAACTGTGCATACCCTTTGACCCAGCAGTGTTTCTACTGGGCCTATATCCCAAAGAGATTTGAAAGGAGGGAAAGGGACCCACATGTGCAAGAATGTTTGTGGCAGCCCTTTTTGTAGTGGCTAGAAACTGGAAACTGAATGGATGAACTGAAACTCAGTTGGAGAGTGGCTGAATAAATTGTAGTATATGAATGCTATGGAATATTATTGTTCTGTAAGAAACGACCAGCAGGACGATTTCAGAGAGGCCTGGAGATACTCTCCAGAATTGTTGGATCCATTCACAGTTCTACCAACAATGTATCAGTGTCCCAGTTTTCCCACATCCCCTCCAGCATTCATCATTATCTTTTCCTGTCATCTTAGCCAATCTGACAGGTGTGTAGTGGTACCTCAGAGTTGTCTTAATTTGCATTTCTCTGATCAGTAGTGATTTTGAGCATTTTTCATATGACTAGAAATGGTTTTAATTTCTTCATCTGAAAATTGTCTATTCATAACCTTTGACCATTTATCAACTGGAGAATAATAGCCAGCTCTTGATTTTTCTGGAGTGGATTGTCCATTTTGTGGATTAGCTACAACAAATGGCTTCCTCTGCTGCTTTCACTCTTTCCCCCTCTTCTCTTAAGAGATACAGAATCCTTTTAATCTTAGCCTAAGCACTGGAATCAGTAGAAAGAGAAATCCATGGTTAAAAACTAAACTCATTCTGTACTCCCAAGCCAAATGAGTTTTTAAAAAATTACCCATTTTCAGTTGGACACTGGCACAGGTCATTTAGGTTAATAGAACCTAAATTCTACCTCATTGTTTCCTTCTTCAATGTATAGCCCCTTTTTTCTTTCTCCTCTTCAAACTTCTGCCCTTTGGGCTTTAAGAAAGAATGGAATATAGACAGATGAAAGGTGTTGGAGGGATGGGTACATTTTTCTTTTTTTTTTTCTGTATTGCTGTGATTTGGTTCCTTTCTTCCTTACTGGTAATTCAGTTCAATGTGTATTTACTAAGCACCTACTCTATTCAGGGAGCTCTGCTAGGTGTTAAGGAGAGAATCTCATCCTTAAAGGGGGCATATGTTCTCTATGCTAAAACATGCACAGTGCGAAATAAATGGAAGACAGCACTAAAAACCAAGGGGATGAAGAAAGATTTCCTGTGGGAGTTGGCAGCCGTGCTAAGCTCCAAAGGAAGATAAGAATTCTAAAGGGCACAGGTGAAGAGGCTGTTCTGTGGAGCCAGCACAAGGACACAGCAATGGGGTGGCAAACAAACAGGACAGCTTAGCTAGAGCTCTGTTCTGATTTTTTGTCATGAACTGGAATAGGGATTTTTAAATCTTTTTAGTATTTTGGATCCCTTTGACAGATCCCTTCTCAGAAAAACATTCTAAATGCATAAAATAAAATACATCCAATGGTAAGAGAAGCCAGTTAAATCAAAACATTACCTCTCTCTTCATATGTGTATGTGTATGTGTGTGTGTGTATGAACACTTACCTATATGTGTACGTACACACACACACACACACACACAATCTGCAATTTTTTAAAGTTCACAAACCTTTTAGTTAAGAAACCCTGATCTAGAATGTCTTAGAGAATGCGTGATGATGGGTAAGCTGACACCGTTGGCTCTTTACTGTGAGGTTCCACAAGGTCAGAGCCAGCTGTGGCCTAAGTTCCATTTTATAAAAGGGAGCATGAAGGCTTTGTACAGCTTTATAAACTAGCACGTGGCTGGGGCCTAAAGAAAGCCAGGCAACAGCTGCACCTAGAAGAAAAACTCCCCTCCACCTCCCAAAATGTTGGTCTCCTAGTCCCCTCACTGAGCCCCTAAGGGCCTCCCCACCGCCCTTCCCTCTGCTGGCGAGGGTCAGGCGAAGTAAGCTGGCAGAAAGAGCCCGAGATGAGTGCTGGCTGTGAGCAGATGGCAGCGCCCCGATGGCAGTGCCCCGACTCCTGAGCAGTCCTCAGAAAGGGGGAGGCGAGCACTGAGCTTCTGAGCCCGAGTACTGCCCAGCATTCGTGGGGCCGACTCTTCTCCCTTCTCACATTGGTCTGTGAATGAAGACTGGCTAAGGACAGGGGCTTTGATGTGAGCGGGCCTGGATTGGTGCGAGGGGCCCGGCCCATCAGGGCCCCTAATCCGGCCCAGGAAGCTGGCCCACCGAGCAGGATGCTTTGCTGGGCTCTTTTCCAGGTGTGGCTTACCTGAATCAGCATCAAAAGGAAGTTGGGAGAAAGGAAGGCTGGATATGCGCCTCAGGCTGCACTGGGCCCTCCAAGGAGAGATTTTCTGAAAGGGCTATTTATCATAAGCACTGGAAAGTCAGCCATCTTTCTGCTCACCTGGTTTCTTTTTCATAGATCAATAGAGCTGTATAAAATTTGTTTGCATACATGTTGAGGATGCGTGAAAGCTGCAAACAATTTCTTTTTCTTTTTTTTTTTTTGCTTTTTGCGGAGGCAGTTGGGGTTAAATGACTTGCCCAGGGTCACACAGCTGGGGAATGTTAAGTGTCTGAGGCCAGATTTGAACTCAGGTCCTCCTGACTTCAGGGCTGGTGCTCTATCCACTGCATCACCCAGCTGCCCCTGCTGCAAACCTTTCAATGAAGAAACCATATCCTAGCCATTTCTCAGCAGACAAAAGCAAAATAATATAAGTTCTGGCCCAGAAATTCTCATTCTTTCAAAGTAATAATAATAAAATTATAAGAAAGTCATTGTTGTACAGTAGAAAGAGTGTTGAGCTTAGGGTTGTGGAACTTCAGTTCAAATCACTTCTTTGCTACTTATTATTTGTGTAACTTTGGGCAACTCAGTTAACCATTCTGGATCTTGGTTCCCTCATCTGTCCAATGGAGAATGACCTCTGAGTTTTCCTTTAAATGTAGACCTATCTTCTCAAAAAGGGTAAAGTTTATTTTAGATATCATGATGTGGTGGATAATGGAGTAATCTTAAAGCCAGGAAGTCCTGGGTTCTTTGCCTGTGATATATAATAGCCAAACCCTTGAAACTCTCTCTGGGACTGTAAGTTACAGAGAAGGGACCAGTTTTCTATTGTGTCACCTAGGTAGTGGCCTAGTCACAAAGTAGAGAGCATGGTTTCTTAAAAATTAGTTAAACCAAATTAACCCAAATAAATCCTGATTCTATTGTATATGTTTGGTAGTCACATGAGAAAGCTATGAAGACAAATTCAAGTTTTCAAGTATAGGCTTTTGTTGTTCCTGCCCATTGATTGATTATGTTATTGACGAATTATTTTATATAGCTGCAATGTTTTCTATGTCCTTATTAAAAAGAAATAACTTCTAGAAACCAAGAAATGGATACTTTTGTCAATGTAACCTTTTAATTGCTTTCCCCCTTACTCACAGAGGAAGGTATTTTCTTTCCTTAGTCATCTGAGAAATATTATTTTTACTTGAATCATTAGCATAGCTGGAGCTTAGTTCTGGCAATGAACAGTTTCCATAAACACTGTCATACTGTTTTGTTCCCTTCTTCCCCAACTCTGTAACCTGTGTTGAAAACAAAAGAATGATGACCTAGGGGAAGAGCATTAGTTTCCTAATAAGAGGACTTGGGTTTAAATACCGAATCTACTATTTACTGCCTCTGTATGGTTTTGGGCAATTCATCTAAACTCTTTGGCTTTCATTCTCATCGGTAAAATGAAAATGCTGGACTGGATGTCCTTTATTCCAACTTTCCAGTTTGAAATCAATTAAACTATGAATCTCTCCCCAAAATTATCAATTTCTATTTTGCAATCCCCCAGAAATCTCTTTTGCATTAGTTACCCGATGATGCTAGATCTCCAGTTCTATATTATACATGAAACTATCTCAGCTGGTCTTAATTCTGTTTTCCTTGTTGTTGAGTCATTTCAATCATGTCCGACTCTCCATGATTCCATTTGAGGCTTTCTTGGCAAAGATAACTGGAGTGGTTTGCCATTTCCTTCTCCAACTCATTTTACAGTGAGAAAACAAGCAGAGGTAAGTGATTTTTCCAGGGTTACACAGAAGATGAGTCTTCCTGACTTCAGGCCCAGTACTCTATCTACAATGCCACCTAGCTACCCTCTTTTTTTCCTACTGAATTAAATCTTATAATGTGATCAAATGGACTTGAGATTGATAATTGAGGGCAGCTAGGTGGTGCAGTGGATAGAGCACCAGTCCTGAAGTCAGGAGGACCTGAGTTCAAATCTGGTCTCAGACACTTAACACTTCCTAGCTGTGTGACTCTGGGCAAGTCACTTAACCCCAGTTGTTTCAGAAAAAAATTTTAAAAAGAAGGAAAAAAAACATCACAGGAGATTGATAATTGTAGGAAAAATGGAGAAATGACTTTCTTATTTTACCTCTACTCTTACTTCTCACCTAAATTTTCTAATTAATTTTTAAAGCAATTTTTTCTGTTTTTTCCATTTTTTCTCCTTTCCATCTTTTCTTATTCATTATAAAGATAAAAAGGAGGGAAGGACCCTTGTATCATATAAACATAGCTAAACATTTCCACATCAGCCATGTCTAAGCATTGTACATATCAGTCCATTATTTCTCTATTCTACATGTCATGAGGTGAACACCATTCTTCTTCACTCTTCTGGAATCGTGGTTCATTATTTATTTGATCAGAGTTCTTAAGTCTTTCCGAATATATTGTTTTTATAATATAGATACTATAGGATAAATTATTCTTTTGTTCTGTTCACTTCACTCTACATTAGTTCATATAAGTTTTCTTATAAATGTTTCTTACTACCCTGCCTGTGGCTCAGTTCCCTTGTATTTTTTGCTTGTGATGGACAGGAAAGGAGAATTTTTTTGTGTGATCCATGGAAATAAAGCTTTTGTTAGCCCTCAAGTATTTGCATTTCACACTGGTTAATCCCCAGCCCTGGGTCTTTCTTCAGATCTTGGGTTGTATGAGGTGGACCCTGTTCTGCCCCAAATATTTTTGATTTTTCACCAGTCTGTATTTGCCCTGAGGTACAAATTTGTTCTATCTGTAGGGGAGAGTTTGAAATTTACCAACCTATTCCACCATTTTCCCAGAATCTAGTCCTCCCCAATATTAAACACACACACACACACACACACAAAAGTTCTCAGACCTCAGGTTAAGAACTCCTACTTTAGAGTCATTAGGAATCAGACAAAAAAGGAAGAAAGAAAGAAAAATAGAAAGCTTGCTTTCTCCAAGAAACCAGAATTGAAATGCACACATAACCTACCTTTAATAATAACTAGCGGCAATATAAAGCTAAGGTTTGCAAAGCCTTTTTATCATCTGTATAATATTGCCATGTCCACTTTACAGATAAGGAAACTGAGGCTGAAAGAGTTTAAGTGACTTGGCCAGGGTCACACTGGAGCTGCTACGTGTCTGAGGCTGAATTTGAATTCTGGTCTTTCTGTCTCCCAAATCCAGCACTCTTACTTAACAACCTGTCTCCAAACATCAATACAAATGATTTAACAAAGGTAACTGGTTGACACTCCTGGTTAAGAGGGAGATAAAAAATAGACCAGGTAATTTCCAACAGAAGTCTAGGAAGGAGACAAAAATCTTTAGCATGGAGGATGGGAATGCTAATTTGAAGGCCTGGAGTGGGTTTTTCCAAGACAATGTACTTAGTAAGTTAAGGACAAACAACTTACCTCACTGTATTGACTAAGGTACACTTTGTTTCTCTATTCTGCCCTTTCGGAAAGCTGGGATACCCACTCCCATTAGTGGGTAAGCCTTTTTTTTCATTTTACAGACACTATATAGAGACTATAAGAGCATGATATGTGACCCAAAATTACACGGTGGATTGACTAGAAACCCCAAATACAATTTGGGAACTGAATTCTACAGCAGGGAGACATCAGACTGTATTTTAGTTGGAAGGCAGGTTCCCAAGTAAGGAGTTAACCCAGTAAACTGAATTTTGATGAACTGGTCCCCATGACTGCAAAGGTATCTGGGTGTCTTACTCTAAAGTGAAGGTAACAGATGACTTTGCCCAACAACTAGACAGCTAACGCCTACAGGGGAATTGAAATCACTAGAAAAATCACTGTATTTTAGAACTCTGACAAGAAAAATGGAATACAGACTGCAGTCCATCTCTTGGAGCAGGAGGGCTTCTTTCTATGGTAGCAATAGGCACCCTGCTGCTACTGGAACAAAATAATGACTCCATTTGCAGGCCAATCTCTTGAACTGTGCTGGATGCTTTTGCTTATCATTCTAATAATCACACATTCTGAAATTACTTCAGAGCCTAATGCTGCCTGGGTAAAAGAAGTTGATTAGACTCACTCATCTTTTCGGTCAGCATATGTACTCACATTGAAAATGTTCTACAGTTTACCTTTTATGCTTCTGAATAAGCAATTACTTAAAGACAGCAGAGAAATAGATTTTTCTAATTATTTAAAATTAAATATACATCACAAACAAAGAGGTTCCAAAATCATCCATTAAACCAATCATGCAATAAACCATTACAGTTCCAAAAAGTCAAGTAAGGCAATACTTTCTATTGATAAACTATTCAGCTCCTAGTTCTCAGGTCAGTTTTTCAATTGAAAGGCAAAAGCAGCCGTTTTATAAATGTAAAGTTGTACTGAATGAATGATTGTCAAAAGTACTTTAAAACACTAAATCTTTGAGTGTTAGATGAATGTGAGTTGTTATTATTACAGTATGAGAAATAGAGCTTGTTTCTAATACTGTTATCCAGGCCCCAAAGTATTCTCCACAATTTTTACATGGACCAATCACCCTCATGGCTTATTACCAGAACAGCTGTGAAAAGAACAAATGTGTTGGGAAGAGGGGGACTTGCTTTGGGATCATCTTGTAAAAAATTTAAAAGTACAACTTTTGAGAAAAAGGGCATTTGAAATTAAGACAACTCTGAAATATCACTCTCCACCTCTCAGATTGGCTCAGATGACAGGAAAAGATAGTGATGAATGTTGAAGAAGATATGGGATGATTCGGACACATACATTGTTGGTGGAGCTGTGAACAGATCTAGCCATTCTGGAGAGCAATTTGGAACTATGCTCAAAAAGTTATCAAACTGCATACCCTTTGACCCAGCAGCATTTCTATTGGGCCTATATCCCAAAGAGATCTTAAAGGAGGGAAAGGGCCCCACCTGTGCAAGAATGTTTGTGGCAGCCCTTTTTGTAGTGGCTAGAAACTGGAAACTGAAAGGATGCCCATCAATTGGAGAGTGGCTGAATAAATTATGGTATATGAATGTTATGGAATATTATTGCTCTGTGAGAAACGACCAGCAGGACGATTTCAGGAAGGCCTGGGGAGATTTACAAAAACTGATGCAAAGTGAAATGAGCAGAACCAGGAGATCATTATACATGGCAACAACAAGACTATATGATGATCAATTCTGATGGACATGGCTCGCTTCAACAATGAGATGTTTCAAACCAGTTCGTATTGTTCAGTAATGAAGAAAAACACATTCAGAGAGAGGCCTGTGGGTACTGAGTGTGCACCACAACATAGCATTTTCACTCTTTTTGTTGTTGTTTGCTTGCATTTTGTTTTTCTTCTCAGATTTTTTTTTCCTTCTTGATCTGATTTTTCTTGTTCTGCAAGATAACTGTATAGATATGTATACACATGTTGGATTTATCATATATTTTAACATATTTAACATGTACTGAACTACCTGCTATCTAGGGGAGGAGGTGGGGGGAAAGGAGAAAATCTGGAACAGAAGGCTTTGCAAGGGTCAATATTGAAAAATTACCCATGCATATGTTTTTTTGTTTGTTTTTGCTTTTTGCTGAGGCAATTGAGGTTAAGTGACTTGCCCAGGTCACACAGCTAGGGAATGTTAAGTGTCTGAGATCAGATTTGAACTCAGGTTCTCCCGACTTCAGGGCTGGTGCTCTATCCACTGTACCACCTAGCTGCCCCCATGCATATGTTTTGTAAATAAAAAGCTTTAATTAAAAAGAGAGACAGAGAGAAAAGGCATTTGGAGAGGCTTTCAAAATTTGACTTAAAAAAACAAACAAACATAGTTCTCTCCCAGGAAAATGAGAACTGTGTATACTATAGATAATGTTGTAATCTTCAGGCCAAAGAATAATTGGGGAACTTGAATAGCCCCCATTCCTGTAAGATAGCTCTGATTCCTTAGGGTTTGAGGAGTTACTGATAACCTCAGAGATGATCTTGCCAAACCCATTCCTGACAAGTGGTCATCCAGTGTTTGTCTAAATACTCCTGGGGCAAGCTGGGTGTGGCTGGAGCTTCAGCAGGACCCACAGAGACGTTCAGCTTCTGGACTGCTTGTGGAATTTGGGTCTGAGTCCGGGAAGACTGAGAGACTGTTGGCTGATCAGGAACACCATGCCCAGCTGTGCTACAGAGATCCAGTTCTGGGTAAGAAGAAGTCAGCACCTGGTGAGTGTAGAAGCAGGGGGTCAGGGACATTGCTGGCTGTGGGCACTTACAGGAGGGGGGGAGCTTTTGGTTTGGGATTCCTTCCCACATTTAGAGGTACTTACCCTAATACCTCTTATTAAAAAAAATGAACCAGCAAAGAAGAAAGAACCCTACCATAGAAACTACTATGGGAACAGGGAAAGTTCATCTTCAGAGAAAGACACTGAAGTAAAAAAAAAAATCTTGTATCTCCCTTTTCAAAAAGAATTTATAGAAGAACTCAACAAAGAATTTAAAAATCAAATGAGAGACATTGAGGAAAAACTAAAAACAACATCCAAGAAAAACAAGAAAATTATGAAAAGCTAGAAATGGAGTTACAGAGTCTCAAAGATGAAAATAACTCTTTGAATATTAGAATTGGTCAAGGGGAAGCCAGTGAAGCTATGAGAGACCAAGAAATAACAGATTATAAAGAATGAGAAAATAGGACAGAATGTGAAACATTAGAAAAATAACAGATCTGAAGAACAGATCAAGAAGAGAAAATATAAGAGTAATTGGGCTGTGTGAAAGATGACCAAAAAAATCCAAGAAAATTGTCTTGGAATGATAGAACATGAGGGGAAAGTAGAAATAGAAAAAAATTTATTGTTCACCACTTCAACGAGGTCCTTTGTGGAAAACACATAGAAATATTATTGCCAAATTTCAAATCTTCCAGATCAAAGAGAAAATTTTGCAAGAAACAACAACAAAACCAACAACAAATCAAATACTTTAGAACCACAATTAGAATTGTATAGGATTTAGCAGCAGCCATAATAAAAGATTGCAGGTCCTGGAATCTACCAACAAAATAACTAGGCTTGCAGTCAAAAATATCATATCCAGCAAAATTATAATATTGAATAAGAAAAAATGGACATTCAACAAATTTGCATATTTTCAGCACTTTTTCTCAGCCAAACCTGAACTTAATAGAAAATTTGACATATTTAACATATTTCCAAAATAAAGGATCAATTTCAAGGAACTCAACATGGACAAATTGTTTATTTTTTTTCAATATGGGAAATGTATACCATATGTTTAATTGACATCAATAATAGGGTAGCTCAAAAGAAAGATTGGGGCAGAGTTAAGGTAAAAATAGTAATCATGTTATACAAATGAGATTCAAAGGAAGAAGAGACACAGGCATTAGAGAAGGAGGAAGGCTCATACTTCTGAAAACCCTTTTACATCAGGTTAAATAGACAGCACTACATATATGCCATGAAAGGCATAGCACCCTCCAAAATCTATAAAATAATAAGGAGGTAGGGATTGGCAGATGGGGAAGCTGAGGGTGAGGGAAGAAAACATGGGAGGGATTCAGGGTGGGGGGAGGTTAGGTAAAGCAAGGCAAGTTAGGAGCAGGATTAAAGCAAAGAGTCAGCAGGAATAGGAAAAATAGCATGTCTATGTGGGGTGGCAGTGTATGTATTTATGTATATGTATATATCCACATATGTATACATAAATATTTTTTAATATGCTGGGGGGAAGGAGATGAAAGGGGAGGAAAGAATAAGTAAAAAAAGGTGTGCAGCAGAGAACAAAACAATTTACAAGGAAGTAAAAGATAGACACGTATGAATATATTTTCTTCTCTCTATATATGTATATATTTATATCTAACTATATCTATATCTATCTACATATATATACGTATATATACTTTCTTGAACTGGTAATTTGTTATATTTTTTGAATCCTTCCTCGTGCTCTTCTGGACAATGACAATGTTCTGTTTTGTTTTGTATTGCTTTTCTGTTTTTCATTTTTCTTATTTTTTTTAATAAAAAAAGATTTTAACAATTAAAAAAAATTGCTAGCTATATTTTAATAGAATCAGTTTCCTTTTAATTCCATGAATTTTATTTAATTTAATTTAAAACATTTAAACTTATTTAAAAATTTAAAAAACATTTTTCTGAGATAGGGTTCATAGACTATTCCAGACTGCCTTTATACCAAAGAGATCCATGACTCAAAAAAGGTTAAATATTCCTTTATGAAGAAATTTCAAGCCAAGTAGCCAATGCAGGAGGAAGTTTTTTAGAGAGATTGGAGAAGAATATATATTTTTAAAATTACTTGATATAAAAGGCTGCCTACTCCAACTAAATGATACTATTTATATGTTTGTAGAGGTAGTTCATGTCAATTATCCCAATTTCAGTGGCTCTCTATTGCCTGCTTCATAAAGGAAATGCATGCACACACACATACTACTTAATCTTCCTGCTTTAAGAATTTAAAGCTCTTCACAATCAGGCTCTAACTATAGCCTTTCTAAATGTATTTCCTTTTATCCCCCATTTTGTTCATTGTACTCCTAAGCTCAAGTGCCTCTGCCTTTTTGAGGTATTTCTTGATATTCTAGATTTGAGTATTCTCTCTACAAAATTATTTTGTTTAAATTTGTGTTGATTTATCTATACTATCCCTCTCCCTCAACAACAGCAGAATATAAAATCTTAAAGGACAGTCATTAAAATTTTATTTGTCTTAGTATCATCATTGCCCATGAATGAATAAGAATTTTCAGAATAAGCTTTATAGATTATATAGGGGAGGTGGTATTATTTCTATTTTGTCACTATAAGAAAAACTCCAATATTAAAAATAGCTAATTAAATTTCTGTGGCTTTCTGTGGCTAATTAATGGTTTCCTGGAAAATGCATATTACTTAATGGTATAAATTATACCAGAAATCACATTTCCTGAATTCTGTTCCCACATTCTTCCAACACAAATCATCCTTGATGCTAGTGCTAGGTATTCTGCTCCCTGGAAAGTCCTTCTCCAGGATATTCTGTATAGCATAGGAGATCAGCAGCCCCAATTAATCTATCAACAAACATTTATTAAGCATCTACCATGTGCAAGAAACTACAAAGACCTAAATGAAATCGTTCCTACACTCACAAGTACTTTATATTTTAATAAGGTTGACAGCATGCATGTTTATTTATCATGCCAATAATGTCAACAAAATATACCATAATTTTGGGAGAAAGTATACCAGCTGTTTGGGGGTAGAGGGATCAGGAAAGGCTTCAGGGGGAAGGTGGCACTTCAGCTGAGTGCCTAAGGGAACCAAGGATTCTGAAAAGTGACAGTGACAAGTTAATGCTTTTCCAGCATGGTGAGTGACCAGTGCAGATGCCTAGAATCAGGAGATGGAGCATAGTATGTGCAGACCTGCAAGCAGGCCAGTGTTGTTAGATCGTAAGGTAAAGTGAAAAAAGACTGGAAAGGTTGGAAGGGACTAACTTGTGAAGAGCTTTAGATGCTAAACAAGAGTTTGTATTGAGGTCCTAAATGAAGTCACCAAAAGCTTATTAAGCAGAAAAAGGCTCATGGTCAGACTTGGATCTTTGGACTGTAATGCCTCAGTTTCCCTGGTGGCCACCCCCCCCCCTTCCTGACCATTGGGACTGAGAAAATTGGGGTCTTGAAGCTCTGACCACTCTGACATTCCACAGAGTCATAAAACTCCAAATGGCTTCTCTCAATGCCTGGGTATCTCCTGCCTCAGACTCCTGCCTCCTGCTCGACCTCCTCCTTGACCCCCAATCTGTCAGGACTAAGTTACGGTCCTTTCCTCGCCCAGTGCCCTGCCCCCCCTTCCCCCTTGCCTTTGTTTCCCTGGTAGCTGGAGCCGTATAAAAGTCTCTGGAATTACTGGCTGGGGGCTGGATGCTTTGAGACAAGAGTCCCATGCAGCCGGCTGGCTTCGGCTAGTCCAGATTCTCCACTATTAAACTATTAAAAGCCTAATCTCTGTCTTGCCTCAGTTTCTCCAGCATGACAGGACAATGACCTTATCAGTTCTTTGGAAGTTAGATTGGGTGGAGAGAGGCTAGAGGGTGGGAGGTTCCATGGAAAGTTCTGGCCGTCAAAGAGGTAGTTCAGACCTGAAGGGGATTAAGGAGGCGGCTGAATGGTGGAAAAAGGACAAGATTTGTACTAAATGGAGGCTCATAGGACACCCAAGCCAAGACTCTCCTCTCTCAAAATGACTATGCCTAGAAATTCTTTCTACATAGATTGTTGTCTCCATGGAAACTTGTATGAGGCAACCGGGCACGATTTACAGGTTTCCTTGTTGCCCTTAGATGAGCTTTGCTTGCAGAGACCCCTCATATTGAGAGGATGTTTCTGGCGCTCAAAAGTTCTTTGCCAAGAGTGCGAGTGCTCCAGAATCACCACATCTGTTTTCCCACCTTGACTTTGCCTCTGGTGATCTTCAGTTCATATCTTCTTTCTGAATTTCCACATTTGTGAAGGGAGAGTAGACCACCAATTAAATGGCAAACCAATCTTCAGAAATGATTGTTTTATTGTTTGTTTAGAAGGCCTCCAACTAAACTAATAACTCCAATTTCTTACGTAGTAACAATACCTGAGTATCGCTTTCAGCTCTCTGAGTCAGATTCATGTAGTTAATTGGATTCTTTTCTAGCTCTACCATTACCCTGGGAAACAGACAGAAAAGGAAAAACACAAATAAATGTCTGATCATTTGGGCTTTTTGGAAGCCTCAGGCTTATTGCACAATCTGATAGTCTGTTGTCTTTTGTATTGCTTTTTTGTGTTAAGGGAGGCAGTAAAATGTGGTTTTTTTGTGTGCCATGGACACAAGAGGAGGCTCTGCCAGAATCCCATCGCTTCAGGACAGTGATCTTTGGAGCTAGTAAGCCCTATTAATGGAGGCTCTGTTGCTGGCCAGCTCAGCTGATGCTAGTTCCACACTGATGAAGCCCAAGAGGTGGGCTGCATTCCGCTAAGCACCAGTTGACTCAGCCCCAACCCCTCCTTTCTGTACTTTTTGCATGTTGACCTCCCCGTTTTAGCCCACCTGGCTAGCTGTCACCTGTATGTACTGCTTCATCCCATCTCCATCTTCCTCCCAAAGTCTTCCCCTCCATCTTCATGTTGTCTCTGGCTTCCTTCAGGTACCACCTTCCACACAAGGCCTTTCCTTATCTTCCCTCTACCAATTGTTAATATACTTAGTATTGGATTTATGTTATGTTTATAATTGCAATAATAATAGCTTGTGTTTTTTGGGGGGGATTGCTGTCTTTTATACTCAAAATGACATCACTATGTTGGGGTCAATGTACAAATAGTCCATATGAACATTTGGAATGGAAATGTCTCCAGATTTGCATATCTCACATTTCTTTTGAGCTACTGCAAAAGCTTATAGAGCTCAGTGTCTTCTGTGATGGGGGATTGCCATGCTGGGTTGCTCTGTACCAGTGTCTTCCCTGTCTCACTGTTGATTCCAAAGTTCTTCATTCTTCATTCCTCAAGAGTATCGTTTTATCACTTCTTGTGACCTTCATGTGAACACTTACCTTGTGTTAATTCTCTATTAAAATATATGTCTAATTTAGTAAAATATACAACTGTGCTTTGTATTTATTTTATAAATTTGTTACATTTATTATAATAACAACTAGTAGTATTTGTATATAGTGCCTTCCATATACCAGGAATTGTGCTAAATGCTTTATAAATAATAATCATTATAATAGCAGCTGACATCTATAGAGCATTTCCTATGTGTCAGGCATTGTGCTAAGGGCTTTACAATTATCTGATATGAACCTCACAACAGTCTTGAGAGATGGTGCTATTTTTATCCCCATTTTATAGATGAGGAAATTCAGGCAAAAAGGAATTAACTGATTAATTAAATCACTTAAAGGATTAAATGACTTGAGTCTGGATTTGAACACAGTTCTTCTGAACTCCAGACATATGGCTCCATCCACTGCCCTACTTTCTCTACCCTTACATATGTTTGTATATGTGATGTTCCTCACAAGAGAATCTCAGTTCTTTGAGGTTAAGTGCTATTTTGTTTTTGTAACTGTATCTCTAGTACCTGGTGCACAGGAGATGGTTAACAAATGTTTGTTGAATGAATGAATTGGAAATGCATAACTGGTCCCAGAGGGACTCAGTATAGTGCATTAAGGTCAGCACTGATCCATTCCACTCCGTGGGGAAGTACTGGCAAGATGAAGCCTTCCTGATGGATTGATCAGTGAGAACTACAGCTTCTCACCTTCCTTTAGTGATCTTGACATAGATCTTTGTCTTGGTTGGTTGGTTGGTGTCCTTCGTTCTCAGAGGATCAAAAATGACAGAGTCGAGTTAGAGTGTGCGACTGTGGCTGATCCCTACAAACATTCTCTCTCTAACTTTGCCCATCTTGCATTTCTTCTGAGCTAATTCAATTCTGCTGCAGACAGTCCTGTGTCTGTCTCCCATGGCTCAGGCCCTCCAATCAATTCCAGAGACCTTGAGAGCGTCCTTGTATCAATAGTTTTGACCACCATGTGAGCCCTTACCCTGAGTGAGCTCCCCATAAAATGGTCTTTGTCTTTGTATGGATAGTTTCCTACTGATTATAACTTTAGTTTCAGTTTATCTTAATTCATTTCCAATAACATAATCAAGTATCTGCTCCCTGTAGTTTCTGTTTTAGGCTCCACAAGAAATACAGATGTTGGCTACAGCACACTAACTTTAATAGAAGACAATAGGCAGTAAGTGCAGATGAGCAGTGCAAAGTGCTGTGAGATTAAAGAGAGCAATTCATTCTAATAGGGGTGGGAGTAGCCAGGGAAGAAGACTGAAGAGGGGACATTTAAGGGATAAGTAACAATTCAACTGTAAAGGATAAATAAGAATTCACCCAAGGAGGATGTGGGGGGTGGAGTGGAAAGGACACTCAGGGCATAGGAACTGTGTGAACAAAAGCCAAGGAGGTGTGAAAGTGCAGGAGACAGTTAGTTGGGTGAGAAGTGCCTCACTGGATAGAGGCAATTGGAGGGAGCTGATGAGAAAATACCAGAAATACAGAGTGTGGAGCAGCAACAGCTGGGAAATCACGCCTGGAAGTTTGAAGTTGGCTTATTGGCCACAAAATGCAAGGGTTCTGAGTGGAGGAGTCCTCTGTTAAGACTTTTGTCCTGGAAGATCAGTTTATTTGCCAAAGTCCTGTGAGATAGGTGCCCCGTTTTGCAGATGAGGAGAACTGATAAAGTGGGTACTCCAGAATATCCCGGAACCACATGAAAATGTTATGGGGAAATAAAGAGCAAAGGAAATAAAAATACAGTAGAACATAGAGAATGTTAATGGGAATAGGGAGCCTTTTGTGGGATTAGAAGCTCCATGTTTCAATTTGAGTTTGATGCCACTGTTCTTTCTACACTACACTATCCAGTGATAGAGATTGTTGGGCTTGGAGTTGGAAAGACCAGGGTTTAAATCCTGGAGGCTAATGCCAGCTTTGTGACTATGAGATAGCTTCATTTGCCTCGCAAATTTCCCTGGTATTTATATAGTTAGTCCCAAAAGTCTCACTGCCGTTTTAAGCTTTAATAACTTCAGATGTGTAAATGCTCCAAACTCACAAAAAACATTTTAAAATTTAAACTTATTTTACATTTGGTTTTAAGAATTTTAAAAAATATAACTCTTAAGAAGATGAGGACCTCTCTCATTATGTATTGCATGTCTGTTTCTGAGTGATGTCTTTTTAGATTGGTAAAGGAGTTCCTCTTGCTTGGCCATCTCTGTCCTGTGATCTATATCCTTTAGACTTTCCTTGAGGGATCAGGTCAAAACTGCTATGCATGCATAAAAACCTTATTTTTCCATTGATCTTAAAGCTAAAATTGCAATTGCAAGTGCTTGCAGTCACTGAGCAGGAACTGATGAATTTTTTTTCTAAGTTAAAAATTGACTAGATCAATGTATAACAAATCACTGTAACAAATATATCAATGTATAATGCATGATTGCATGTTAATGCTGAATTTTAACTAAAATCAGTATTTTAAAAATTAACCTTTAATATATTTTTGTAAGTTTTGTAGCATTTATACTTCTGAAGTTATTAAAGCTTGGAACATTACTAAGATTTTTGAAACATGCTGTATGTTAAGGCATATATAATTTAGTGGAGGGAACAACAGCAGCATGGATGTTCCTCATACTATTATAACAGAGATCCTTCATATAGTCATAAAATTTGTTTTTAGACCACTCCATTTGTCATATATAATTTGTAGTGTTTGTTATATGTCATGTTGGGCCAAATGAAGGGTAAAATCCTAAAACAGAATCTCTTCAGGCAGAAGACAAACATAAATGTGTATATACACACATATACACACATTTTTGTATGTATGTGAGAAAAAATATGTAGGATAGTTTCTGGGGAGATAGATACATACATACATATATCAAGATTTGTAATGCCCCTGAAAATTACCTATGCTGTTACTTATTATAGAAATTTACCCATTTGGTTGGGTGAACCTTTTCTTTTTCTATCTTGTGGCCCTGTAAGTAACAGTTAAAAACATTAAAGATCTTTTGCCCTTCTACATTAATTTTTCTTTTCATGTTAAAAAAAATTCTACTTCCTTTTAATTTTCTTCATATGGCAGAAAAGGGAAAATATATATTATTTCTAAACAACCCTCTAAAAAGAATTTTTAAAGCTATTTTTAAGTCATAGAAATTCTCTCTTCCTCTTTGGATGTTTCTGATGTTCCCATCCTTGGTATACGTTGAATGACATGCTCCAAAAGACTAGTTAAAATATAAAAGAGATACTAGTGTTTCTAACATGTCAGAGATCAAGTGACATGCCCAAGATTGTAACTTTTAAGAATAAGCATGTGTGTATATCCCTTGAAAAGTCCTATTATTTATAGATTGCCCTGGAGTTTTATACAAGTCAGATTCTAGGGACAACTTCAGCTTGCTTTCAAAACATTGCCATAGTGTGCATTCATTCAATCAGCAAACATTTAAGCATGTCTTGTGTGTCAGGTAGCTAGGAACTAAGGCTATAAATTAAAAAAAAAAAAAAAAAAAAAAAACATTAACAGTCCTTGCCCTCAAGGAACTTCTATTTAGGATAAAGGCTGGAAGTTGAGGAACAGTATGAATAGATAAATAAAGTATAAATATAAGTGTTAATGCATGCATGTATATATATATATATATATATAGATGTAAATATATGAATGTATGCAATTATCACACATTTTCTTGGGGGCAAAAGGCCTTGAGAGGGATTAGGTTAGCCTCATTTAGAAGGCAGCGCTTGAGCTGAATCTTGAAGGATGTTGGGGAAGAAGAGTTCACTCCAGGCTTGGGAATTGGCCTATGCAAAAGCATACAGAAAGGAGATAGAATACCATGTGTGGGGAGCAGCAAGTAGGTGGGGTAGAATGAATTGTAGAGTGAGTGAAGTACTATAAGCCTCCAAACATGGTTTGGAACTCTTGTGAGAGGCTGGAAATGTTTGGGAGTCATTGAGATTTCTTGAGCAGGGGGTGGTGACATAGACAGGCTTGTGCCATAGAAATATCAGTTTGGCAGCTGTGTGCTGGATCTATTGAGGATGAATTAATAAGTCACTGGATGCGGAGGGAGCATGAACAGGGGAAGATGCCTGAGGGTGTGAGTTTGAGGTGCCTAAATGATGTAGCCTGAGCAGAAATAAAGGAGTTAGGTGAGATTATGTATAGTTCTGTCACTCATATTTAGTTACTTTGTGGTGGTTCTATTACTGCCCTTAGAATGTAAGCTCTCTGAGGGCAGGTACTATGAATTGTTTCCCTTTTCCTTTCTTACATTTCACAAAGCACTTGATACTTGAGTGACAATTGAAACATCACTTAAATTCTCTGAGCCTCAACTTCTTGATATATGAAATGGAGTTAGTAAGGCCTATACTCTGTCTCACAGGATTGTTTTGAAACTCAGATGAGATAATAAGTAGAGCCTTGAAACACCATAGAAACATCAGTTATGGTCTCTGTCATCATCCCTCATATCATACTCACTCACATATACAGACTTCACAGATTGCTTGGCACATTGTAAGTGCTTAATCAATGGTTGTTTAATGAAAGAGTGGGTGAATGGATGGATGAATGAATGAGTGCTTTATCTCTCAGTCTGGGGAGATAGAAGAAACATAAGCGTGTAGTATTATTAACTCCATATTATAGCTAAGAAAACTGGTTTGCAGTTGTGTCATATTCAGTAAATTGCCCAAAGTGAAATTACTCATAAATGGCCATGATGGGACAAGAAGACAGGTGTTTTGCCTCTTCCTGCAATATTCTTCCCATTCACAGTTGAAGCTGAGATGCTTTCTAATTTATAATTATAGATTATATCTCTCCTATTGAAAAGAATCTCAAGGGTCCTCTTGGGCTTTACTTACCAGTCTGTAGATTGACTAGATGAAATTTAGGCAAGACAGTACAGCAAATAAAGCTCTGGGCTTGGAATCAGGAAGACCTAAGATACTTAAATAGCTGTGTGACTCTGGGCTAATCACTTAAATCTGTATGCCTCAGTTTCCCCATCTGTAAAATGAAGCTAATAATAGCACCTACCTCCCAGAGTTATTATAAGTATAAAATGAATTAATATTTGTAAAATGCTTTACAAATCCTAAAACACTATGTAAATACTAGTTATCATCATCATCATTAACTTTCCTTACTTCTAGGAATTGTCTACGCTGAAAGAAATGATAAGTATTTTTGGGTAGAAGAGTAGTCTATTGTCTTTATACAATATTGAATAAAAAATAGGGAATAGATAAACATTTTTGCTTACAGGAAAGATTAAATCAATGAATGATTGTTTCATAGGAAGAGATGGAAAATAGAACACTTTCCCTTCTTCCTTCCTTCAGGTTCTCCCTAACCTCTCCTGCTGTTGTTTGCTTGTTTTTCATCTGACTTCTCTTATCTCTTCTCCACAGACAAGAGTGAGAATGGAGAAGCTTATCCCAGGAAGAAAGTGGCCACTACCGGCACATCTGATGGCTCTGCATCCTCACGGCCTCCTAGGGAGAACAGAGCAAAACAGGGCAGCAATAGTTGGAGACGAATCCTGTTGCTCATTTTAGCCATAACAGTCCATAATATTCCAGGTAAGAAACTGTACCTTTTGCCATCCCCAGGTACCAGTCTTTGGAGCTGCTTGCCAGGTATAGAAGGTAACCCTCTGCCAGAAGGACCTTTCTACAGTGTGGATTATTGGGAATAGCACTGAGATGGGTATCAGAAGTGGTTTTCTAATACTAGGTCTACCATTACCCTCCTTGCTGGGGAAAGCACTAGAATGCTGAGACATAGACTCATCTGTAACATGGCTATGATGGTCCCTTTTTTATCTCTTTCCTATCTTTGCACAGAGCCCTGGGCTTGGAATCAGGAAGGCCTGAGTTTGAAATCTGTTTTCAAACATAACTTTACCACTTATGTGACTGGGCATGTCCCTTAACCTTTCCCATTCTCAGTTTTCTCATCTGTAAATTGGGATAATAATAGCATCTATCTCTAGCATTATTGTGAAAATAAAAGGAGATAATTTAAAGCATTTTGCAGACTTTAAAGCAACATATGGTTGCTAGCTAATGTTATTATTTTTTTATTATCATAATGACCCTCCAAACTAAAGTTAAAACTTAAACTTTAAACATAAAAAGAATGCTTGATTGTGTATTACCCCAAAACATAAATAAGCTTCTGCCTTTTTATACTGTTTAGCCTAGGATATATATTTGGATGTAGAACTAAAATATTGATTCATTGATTCATAAATCCTGGACAGTTATTAGTGGTAGACAGTGAGCTAAAGTAGAATTAAATAAGAAGACAAATATGGATTGGATTGCTTTTGAAAAATCATGCAATTATTTCTGAAATCCAGGTCCATATTTTTAATACCAATATTTTTCCAGTGATGTTATATAGACGTGACATTAAAAAAAATACTAGTCTTTGAAAAATTGAAATTGACAGTCACCAAAAAAAAAAATGAAGTGTATGATGGGTGTATTGTAACACATTGCAAATGTATAATTACATATAAGAAGTGGTGTAAAGGGTGACATTAAAGAAATATGACCAGAAAAAAGATTAGCTAATCAAATAGTGAGAATTAAAGATCTATCAGTATGCACACAATTCAAGAGAGCATGAGTAAGGCCCTAAGTACAATTGGGAATCTCTCCATATACACCACATCACTTATGGCAATTTTTGGGTAGACATAAATAAGAATTTCACAGGGTGGGCAGGCATGGATCACATCACTTGATAGGAATACCCATAATTGATGAGGTAATAGAGCTATTGGAATATTGATCAATTCTCTACCATTTTGGCAACACTTCAACCATAGGGGAAAAGAGGGGTCTGGTTCCCTGTTAATTGCTTATCATGACCTAGAAATTGGATTCAGGGAATAATGAAGCCATCCAAGAGATTTGGGGCACAATAGGACAGACATGCTTACTTGAGCTAGTGATTCTCCCAACTGGAATGGAAAAAACAACACAACAGATTGTGGGCCTAATAATTATATATCCCTTAGAGCTTTCATGATTGAAATTAGCCATAGCATGACTGCCATATGTGTATTGCCTTTCACCATATGCATCTGGCATTTATTTCCTAAGTTGGTTTTCTCATAATGGCGAGGACTATCAGAATGATTAATGACAAGATATTATTTAATTCTGATGAGAATTTGGATTAAGAACCAGGCTAAAGATAATTTAATATAAAGAGTAAGTATGGATTGATCCCAAATTTAGATCTTGTTAGAGCATTTGTCACTAAGGAGTCAGAGTGCTTCTTTCTTAGCCTTATGACCTCATTTTCTCTCTGAGTGTTTCCATTAATCCATTTATCAACAAACATTCCTTAAGTGTTTATGCTGGGTGGTGGAAAAACAGATAGAAATGAACCCTCAGAAAGTTTATATTTTGTCTGCAGATGCCACAAATATATATGTATAAGATAATGAAGGAGAGGACCCTAGCAGCTGAGAGCAGTGGATAGATCTTGAAAAAGGGCATAGTTCTTTACTTATTTGAAGGAAGCTAGGAATTCTAGCAAGAATGTAAAAAGGAAGTATGTGAAGGCCATAGACTAGGAAATGGATTCTCATATATTAGAAAAGCAAGAAAGAAGTTTGGCTGAGTTGTAATGGGAAGTATTTTGTAATAAGATTGGAAAGGTTGTTTGTGACCAGATTATGAAGGGCTTTGAATATCAAACAAAGGCAGTAATATTGATTTCAGAGGTCATGGAGGAAGTCACTGGAATGGGGAGTGATATGGTTAGTACTGTGCTTTAGAAGTATCACCTCTAAAGCTGGTTGATGGATGGATTTGAAAAGATGTGAAACAGGATTATGATTTAGGAATCTATTACAGTAGTCTAAATGAGAGGTGTTAATTGTATGAATAGAAAGAGGAAGACATCACAGGAGAGCTGTGCAGCTAAAATCAACAAGACTTGAGAACTTATTGGATGTTTAAAGGAGGAATGATAAAAGTCATGAATTCACTGGATTGGTAATGCCCTTGGCAGAAATAGGAAGTTCAAAAGAGAGGAAGCTTTGGAGGGAAAGATGATTTATGTTTAAACAGTTTTGGACATTTGATTTGCCTGCAGGATATTTCAGTACAAAATATATAAGAGATTGAGATTTGGGGACCAGAACTCATGAGAGAGACCAAGACTGGTTGCATATATAGATTTGGGATTCAACTGCAGAGATGTGATTATTAAACCCAAGGAAAATGAGATGCTCACCAAAAGAGAAAGAAAAAGGCCCTCACAATCTGTGATGCATCCAAACTGTTCTTCCTGCTCATATAACACTTTCTCTTCCATCTTTCTGAGTTTTTGTTGTGGTTGTCCCTGTTCCTTAGAATGCAATCCCATCTCTCCTTCTCTCTACCTCTTATAAACTTTTGTTTCTTTCATCTCTCAATTTAAAAGTACCTCTTTTTACATGATGGCTTTCCTAATCCTCCTCCCCCCATCAACTTCTTCTGTCTCATTGATTTGTATTTATTTTGTACATATTGTATATAAAAAGGGCAGTGTTGCATGGGAATATGTAGGAAGACCTGAGTTCAAGTTTTCTCTAACGCAAACCGACTGTACGATCTTGAACAAGTCACTTTTCATCTTTCTGGGCAATTCCCTAAGATTACTAAATTGTAGAGAAGGTGCTGACCTATTTTAGTAGAAGGGATTTCCTATCCTGGGAATTCCCCATACAAATAAAATCATGGGTCCATGATCCCTAACATGTATTCTGTATGTCCTTTGTGTAAATGTTATTTCTCTCAATAGAATAAGCTCCTTGAGGCCAGAGACAGATTTGTTTTTAAATTTATATCCCTGGCATCTAGCACAGTGCCTGCCACAGAATGAGCAGTTAATAAATAGTCATTGATTAATTGATTGCTGATCTTGTGAAGGAGACAGAAGGGCAGATGGGAGGAGAATCAAGTGCTTAGGAGGGAGAGGAAAGAGCCAGAAGTGTCTCCAGAGTTATTAGCTATGTGAATGGGAGGAAAAAGTCGTTCTATCAAGAGAAATGGGAAGAAATTAGAAATAAGAGAGCACACCAGTAAGCAGGAATGGATTAAGAAGTTTTTATTATTCCAGATCCAAGTTCAAGTGGGATATTCCCTTAATGTAGTTTATGCCTCTGGGGAAGCTAGCAGACCAGCCCTGGTCAATGTCCCCTGTCCACCCCCCACCAGCATCGACTGTCTGTTAGTCTGAATCTCAGCAAGCTGAGGAGGGAGAAGTATTCTCAGTGGCCCAATCCATCAAAACATAAACTGACCTTTTATAAAGAAGACAGCAGAATACCTTCTACAGTGGTGCTAGGTTAATGACAGGCATCTGCTGGTTCCTTGGTCAGATCTCTCTGGGATTCTTTCTAACTTATTCTGTATGTTTCTTTTGTGTAGAGTTGTTTTCATGCTGTCCTTGTCCTCCTCTGAGATCATGACCTCTCGGGGAATAAGGGCTTTGTTTTTGCTCCTTTTTTCTAACCCCAGCACTTGGTACATTGCCTGGCACATAGTAGGTGCTTAATTCTTATTGACTTGCCTTGATATTCTCTCATTTCCACTTCTCTTTGTAGAGCTTGGTAATGCTTAGAGGCAGTTATGTGTCAAAAAGCTCTTTTTTTCTTTATCAAAGGGTGCCACATTAAATTGTAAAATTTGGAAGAAACTCTTCGTGGGTATGAGCCTCTCTTTAGGAGCGTTCTTTTTTAATTACTGGCAACCCAGCTCCATAACTGATTTTAGCACAGAATGCTCACAGTCATTCCAGCCCAGCATGAGATCAAATTGATCATCATTCCCTTGCCAATTGCATATCTATCAGAAGAAACATGGCACATTTTACTTCTTAATTTGGAGGTCAGCTGATGGCTCCATCAGTTGTATCAGACCAGAAAAGAAGCATGGATATAAGGTGTATGGGTTGGTGGGCGTGAGCAGTTGCCAGAAGGAGTAGGAAAGACTGTGAGAACAGAAAACAGCAAGATCCTTGGAGGTTCTTGAAGTACCTACCTATTGTCTTAGGAATTCATCAAATACTCATTTTTCTCTTGCTAAGGCAGGAATTCTTTTTTTTTTAATTTATTATTTTTTTATTAATACTTTTTATTTGCAAAACATATGTGTCGGTAATTCTTCAACATTACCCCTTACATAGCTTTCTGTTACAGATTTCCCCCCCCCACTCCCCACCCCTCCCCTAGATGGCAGGATATCCACTACATGTTAATTATGTTAAAATACTTGACAAATGGGGCAGCTAGGTGACGCAGTGGATAGAGCACCAGCCCTGAAGTCAGGAGGACCTGATTCAAATCTGGTCTCAGACACTTCCTAGCTCTGTGACCCTGGGCAAGTCACTTAACCCCAATTGCCTCAGCAAAAAGCAAAAAAAAAAACAAAAAAAAAAAAACTTGACAAATCGAATATATGTATACATATTTCCACACTTATCACTATTGTGCAAGAAAAATCGTATCTACAAGAAAAAAAATCAGAGAAAGTTAACACAATGTAAACAAACATCAATAGAGAGCATGAAAATGTTATATTGTGGTCCACATTTCACATCCCTCTCTCTGGGTGTATATGGCTTTCTTCAGTGAACAATCGGAAATGGTTTGAAACATTTCATTGTTGAAGAGAGCCATGTCCATCAGAATTGATCGTCATATAGAATTGTTGTTGCCGTATATAATGATCTCCTGGTTCTGCTCATTTCACTCAGCATCAGTCCATGCAAGTCTCTCCAGACCTCTCTGAAATCATCCTGCTGGTCGTTTCTTACAGAACAGTAATATTGCATGACATTCATATACCATAATTTATTCAGCCATTCTCCAATTGATGGGCATCCATTCAATTTCCAGTTTCTAGCCACTACAAGAAGGGCTGCCACAAACATTCTTGCACATGTGGGTCCCTTTCCCTCCTCTAAGATCTCTTTGGGATATAAGCCCAATAGAAATGCTGCTGGGTCAAAGGGTATGCACAGTTTGATAACTTTTTGAGCATAGCTCCAAATTGCTCTCCAGAATGGTTGGATCCGTTCACAGTTCCACCAACAATGCATCAGTGTCCCAGCCCTCCCACATCCCCTCCAACATTCATCATTATCTTTTCCTGTCATTTTAGCCAATCTGACGGGTGTGTAGTGGTACCTCAGGGTTGTCTTGATTTCCATTTCTCTGATCAATAGTGATTTGGAGCACCTTTTTCATATGACTAAAAATAGTTTTAATTTCATCCTCTGAAAATTGTTCATATCCTTCAACCATTTATCAATTGGAGAATGGCTTGAATCCTTATAAATATGAGACAGTTCTCTATATATTTTAGAGATGAGACCTTTATCAGAACCCTTAAGTGTAAAGATGATTTCCCAATTTATTGCTTCCCTCCTAATCTTGACTGCATTGGTTTTGTTTGTACAAAACCTTTTAACTTAATATAGTCAAAATTATCTATCTGGTTTTCAATTGAGAGTTCCAGTTCTTCTTTGGACATAAATTTATTCCATCTCCATAGGTCTGAGAGGTAAACTATATTACGTTCCTCTAATTTACTTACAGTATCACTCTTTTTTTTAATTATTTTTTTTAAATTTTAATTTTTTTAAATTTTATTTGCATAACATATGTGTGGGTAATTCTTCAACAATAACCCTTACATAGCTTTCCATTACAAATTTTTCCCCCAACTCCCCACCCCTCCCCTAGATGGCAGGATGTCCACTACATGTTAATTATGTTAAAATATTGGCAAATCGAATATATGTATACATATTTCCAAACTTGTCATTGTTGTGCAAGAAAAATCTTGTCTACACAAACGATATATCAGATAAAGGAAACACAATGTAAGCAAACTTCAATCAAGGAGTATGAGAATGTTATGTTGTGGTCCACATTTCACATCCCTCTCTCTGGGTGTATATGGCTTTCTTCAGTGAACAATTGGAGGTGGTTTGAAACATTTCATTGTTGAAGAGAGCCATGTCCATCAGAATTGATCGTCATATAGTACTGTTGTTGCCGTGTATAATGATCTCCTGCTT
>JAJPUD010009296.1:35305-76765 GCA_023553655.1 Myrmecobius fasciatus | reverse complement strand
AACATGTACCACTACACACCTGTCAGATTGGCTAAAATGACAGGAAAAGATAACGATGAATGTTGGAGGGGATGTGGGAGGGCTGGGACACTAATACATTGTTGGTGGAACTGTGAACGGATCCAACCATTCTGGAGAGCAATTTGGAGCTATGCTCAAAAAGTTGTCAAACTGTGCATACCCTTTGACCCAGCAGTGTTTCTACTGGGCCTATATCCCAAAGAGATCTTAGAGGAGGGAAAGGGACCCACATGTGCAAGAATGTTTGTGGCAGCCCTTTTTGTAGTGGCTAGAAACTGGAAACTGAAGGGATGCCCATCAATTGGAGAGTGGCTGAATAAATTATGGTATGTGAATGTTATGGAATATTATTGTTCTGTAAGAAACGACCAGCAGGACGATTTCAGAGAGGCCTGGAGAGACTTGCATGAACTGATGCTAAGTGAAACAAGCAGAACCAGGAGATCATCATGCACAGCAACAACAGTATTACATGATGATCAATTCTGATGGACGTGGCTCTCTACAATAAAGAATTGTCTCAAACCAGTTCCAGTTATTCACTGAAGAAAACCATATACACCCAGAAAGAGGGACATGAAATATGGGCCACAACGTAACATTTTCATGATCTCTATTGACATTTGCTTGCATCGTGTTGCCTTTCTCTGATTCTTTTTTTTTTCTTGTAGATAGGATTTTTCTTGCATAACTTCTCAAGCATTTCAACATTATTAACATGTAGTGGACTTCCTGCCATCTGGGGGAGGGGAGGGGACTGGGGGTAAAATTTGTATTGGAAAGCTTTGTAAAGATCAAGGTTGGGGAACTACCCATACATGTTATACAAATAAAAAGCTTTAAAAAAATGAAAAGGGAGAACTTTCCACCAATGAAGAGGAAATCAGAGCAATAATTAGGAGTTACTTTGCTCAACTTTATGCCAATAACTTTGATAATCTAAATAAAATGGAGGAATATCTACAAAAATATAGACTTCCCAGGTTAACAGAAGAGAAAATAAAGTATTTAAATAGTCCCATTTTAGAAAAAGAAATAGAACAAGCTATTAATCAACTCCCTAAGAAAAAAATCTCCAGGTCAGATGAATTTACATGTGAATTCTACCAAACATTCAAAGAACAATTAATTCCAATACTATATAAACTATTTGAAAAAAATAAGAAAAGAAGGTGTTCTACCAAATTCCTTTTATGATACAGATATGGTGCTGATAGCTAAACCAGATAGGGTGAAAACAGAGAAAAAACTATAGACCAATTTCCCTAATGAATATCGATGCAAAAATCTTAAATAAAATATTAGAAACGAGATTACAGAAAGTTATCCCCAGTATAATACACTATGACCAAATAGGATTTATACTAGGAATGCAGAGCTGGTTCAATATTAGGAAAACAATCTGCATAATCAAGTACATTAATAACCAAACTAACAAAAATCATATGATTATCTCAATAGATGCAGAAAAAGCATTTAATAAAATCCAGCACTCATTCCTATTAAAAACATTAGAGAGTATAGAAAAAAATGGACTTTTCCTTAAAATTAACAGTAGCATCTATTTAAAACCATTAGCAAGTATCATTTGTAATGGGGACAAACTCTAACCATTTCCAATAAGATGAGGAGTGAAACAAGGCTGCCCATTATCACCATTACTATTCAATATTGTATTAGCAATGTTAGCTTTGATAATAACAGAAGAAAAACAGATTAAAGGAATTAGAATAGGTCATGAAGAAACCAAATTATCACTCTTTCCAGATGATATGATGTTATACTTAGAGAACCCTAGAGACTCAACTAAAAAACTACTAGAAACAATTCACAACTTTAGCAAAGTTGTAGGATACAAAATAAATCCACATAAATTATCAGCATTTTTATACATTACCAACAAAGTTCAGCACCAAGAGATACAAAAAGAAATTCCATTCCAAATAATTGTCAATAGTATAAAATATTTGGAAATCTATCTGCCAAGAGAAAACCAGGAACTATACGAACAAAACTACAAAACACTTTCCACACAAATAAATTTAGAGCTAATCAGTTGAAAAAATATCAGGTGCTCATATGTAGGCCAAGCAAATATAATAAAAATGACAATACTACCTAAATGAATCTACTTTTTTAGTGCCATACCAATCAAAATCCCAAGAAATTATTTTAAATATCTAGACAAAATAGTAGCAAAGTTCATCTGGAAAAACAAAAAGTCAAGAATTTCAAGTGAATTAATGAAAAGAAATGCTGATGAAGGTGGCCTATCTGTGTCAGATCTAAAACTATATTATAAAGCAGCAGTCATCAAAACCATTTGGTACTGGCAAAGAAATAGAGTAGCCGATCAGTGGCATAGCATATGTTCAAAATAGGCAATAACCATAGCAATCTAATGTTTGACAAACTCAAAGACCCCAGCTTTTGGGATAAGAAGTCACTATTTGACAAAAACTACTGGGAAAATTGGTAGGGCTTGACTCACATCTAACACCACATACCAAGACAAGATCTAAATGGGTTCATGATTTAGACATAGAGAGTGATATTATAAGCAAATTAGAGGAACATAGGATAGTTTACCTCTCAGACCTGTGGAGAAGGAAGAATTTATGTCCAAAGAAGAACTGGAACTCTTAATTGAATACCAAATAGATAATTTTGATTATATTAAGTTAAAAAGTTTTTGTACAAACAAAACTAATGCAGACAAGATTAGAAGGAAAGCAATAAATTGGCAAATTATTTTTACATTTAAGGGTTCTGATAAAGGTCTCATTTCTAAAATATAAAAAAATTGGGGCAGCTAGGTGGTGCAGTGGTTAAAGCACCAGCCCTGAAGTCAGGAGTACCTGAGTTCAAATGTGGCCTCAGACACTTAACACTTCCTAGCTATGTGAACCTAGGCAAGTTACTTAACCCCAATTACCTCAGCAAAAATAAATAAATAAATAAACAAACAAACAAATAAACAAATAAATAAATAAAATATATAGAAAATTGACTCAAATTTATAAGAATTCAAGCCACTTTCCAAGTGATAAATGGTCAAAGGATATGAATAGACAATTTTCAGATGAAGAAATTAAAACTATTTCTAGTCATATGAAAAGATGCTCCAAATCACAATTGATCAGAGAAATGCAAATCAAGACAACTCTGAGATACCATTACACATCTGTCAGATTGGCTAAGATGACAGGAAAAGATAATGATGAATGTTGGAAGGGATGTGAGCAAACTGGGACCCTGATACATTGTTGGTGGAACTGTGAACGGATCCAATCATTCTGAAGAGCAATTTGGAACTAAAGCTCAAAAAGTTATCAAACTGTGCATACCCTTTGACCCAGCAGTGTTTCTATTGGACCTATATCCCAAAGAGATATTCAAGGAAAGAAAGGGACCCACATGTGCAAAAATGTTTCTGGCAGCTCTTTTTGTAGTGGCTAGAACCTGGAATCTTAATGGATGCCTATCAATTGAAGAATGGCTGAATAAATTTTGGTGTATAATGTCATGGAGTATTATTGTTCTATAAGAAATGACCAGCAGAGTGATTTCAGAAAGGGCTGGAGAGACTTAGATGAACTGATGTTAAGTGAAATGAGCAGAATCAGGAGATCATTATACATGGCAACAACAAAACTATATCATGATCAGTTCTAATGGACATAGTTCGCATCAACAATGGGATGTTTCAAACCAGTTCCAATTGTTTAGTGATGAAGAAAAGCACATACATCCAGGGAAAATGTGTGTGATCTGAGTGTGGACCACAACATAGCATTTTCATGCTTTCTGTTGATGTTTGCTTGCATTTTGTTTTCCTTCTCAGTTTTTTTTCTTGTAGTTCCAATTTTTCTTGTACAGCAAGATAACTGTATGAATATGTACACATGTTCAATTAGCCATATATTTTAACATAATTAACATGTGTTAGACTACCTGCCATCTAGGGGAGTGGGTAGGGGGAAGGAGAGAAAAATTTGATACAGAAGGCTTTGCAAGGGTCAGTGTTGAAAAATTACCCATGCATATATTTTGCAAATGAAAACTAATTAATAAAAAAAGAATATCAAAAAAATGTAGATGAAGGAGAAAGATGAAGTTGGGACATGATTTATTGCTATTGCTACTGGATTTATCTCTTATGGAGAATGAAAATCCATATCTATGATATTAGTCCATTGTTTACTCTGGTTTAAACCTATTTCTCACAGATTCTCCAAAAATAGTAAAGGATAAAAGAAGAAGGACACTATCTGCATCCAGAGAAAGAACTTATAAATAAAATATTTATAGAATAATTTTACATCCATCCATTCATCCATCTATCTATCTATCTATTTTTCTTTCTTTCTTTCTACCTATTTGTGTCTAAAGGTAGCCAACTCTAGAGCAGGGCATGGAGAAGAGGAAGGGAGGGAGAAAAAAAGAAATTTGCTTTATTATTATATATTTAAAAGAAATAGCAAATTGTACATAATAGATTTTGCAATTTCATGTGTTATCTTTTCATTATACTATGTTATAGAAATGTTTGTTTCATTCCATAAATTAAAAATAAAATGTTTTAAAAAGAAAGTAAATCAACACCATGGAGCCAAAAGCAAAAAAAAAATAACTCTCTCAGGTGATGCAATATAGTTTCATGAAATATCTGTACTGATAAAGCATGTGTGCACATGTATGTATATAATATGTATACATGTGTATGTATATAGGTGTATGTTTAAATATATGTGTATATATATGTATATGATATATGCCACTAGTTTTCTATTTTTATATGTGTGTGTATACCGTTTTCCTTCATTTAGACTTTTCTGTATCAAGGAAATTATAGATCTTCTTCAGATCTATTTTATAACTTATGGGTTTGTTTTTGACAGAATAATATTAGTTATTTTTATTTTAAAATGTTTCTCAAATGTTGTAAACTAGAATTTAAATGACTTTAAAAATGAGAAATAGAACAAAAGTGGGAAAGAATACAGAAAACTCGTCCTTTGTTTCTCCAGCTTAACTAGTGTAGGGTTTACTCCTCCCCTGGGATCATTAATAGGGACAATAAATAAAATCCAACATAAATACCTAGTTCCCTTTCATCTTGAGGTAGCTGAGGCAGGAGTCACACCTTGAAGTGATGAAATTTACCCAGCCAAAACCCCTCTGGTGTTTCTATTTAATAATCTAGCTATTTAGTAATAAAATTCTTAGTTGATTAATTGCCAGGGAAGGGCTCTGATGAGGTAGCCAGAATTTCTAATTCTCTCCACTAACCCCAAAAGCTCTGACAATTGCCATCTACCATCTTCCTGCCTCTTCCACTCTGGACATATAGTTATCTGGAAAATTACTATATATAGTTAACTTCTCTCTTCATTCTGCCTTTTGATGTGTACTTTTTATCGTATTTCAGAACTTCATAGGAAAATAAATGTTTGAACTAATTTTTAAAGCTCATATTCATCCTCTTTGTCATTTCTTCTGCAGATTTCTCCCACATTCACAAGAAATGAAAAACTTGTAAAATAATAGAGCTCCAAACTTAGAGACAAAAAGACCTGAATCCAAACTATCTTTAATACATACCAGCTGTGTGACTATGAGCAAATCACTTAGTCACTTAACCTCTCAGTGACCCAAGCAATTCTCTCAGACCCTAAGTTACAGAAATTGCTCCTTTGCTTTCGTAGAGGAAATTTCCACACCACAGAGTTCCCCACACTGATGAAATTATATAGTGTCAAAAAATAGTAATTTTGGGCTGATTCACTCAATGAAAAATTACAGTACTTACTATATGTAAAGTACTAGTACTAGAGGATATAGATATGTCAGATATTGGTTCCTACCTTCATGAAGTTTATAGTTCTTACAAAGATTTACAGAATTTGTAAAATTTTGATATTCAATTTAGAAGACATTAAAATTCCACTTAAATACTGTAAAAAATTTTAGAAGTTACATAATCCATGTGCCAGCAATCATTTTACACACACTAACATTTTATTCACACAATACTTGGCATATTATTCTTACATTCATCAAACTTCAAGAAAGACCTCATCAAAAAATGGTCAAAGAATATGAATAGACTATTTTCAAATGAAATTAAAGCCATATATAGTCACATAAAATGCTCTAAAATAACTACTTATTAGAGAAATACAAATTAAGATAACTCTGAGTGCCACCCCAAACTTACCATATTACCTGAAATGGGAGGAAAAGACAATGATAAAATCTTGGAGGAAGTACGGGACTGGGACACTAATGCATTATTGGTGAAGTTGTGAACTGACCAGCCAATCTGGAGAGCAATTCAAAACTATGCCCAAAGGACTATCAAACAGTATATACACTTTGAACCATCAGTGCCACTATTGTATCTGTGACCCAAAGAGATCAGAAAAGAGGGAAAAGGACCCACATATATAAAAATATTTGTAGCAGTTCTTTTTGTGATGGGAAGGAATTGGAAATTGAGTGGAAGCCCATGAACTACAAAGAGACTGAATAAAATATGGTATTTGTAGGTAATGTAATACTATTATTCTAAAACAAATGATGAACAGATTAATTTCAGAAAAATCTGGAAAGACTTACATGAACTGATGGTGAATGAAATGAGTAGAACCAGGATAACTTTGCACATAGAAATAGCAAAACTGTGTAATAATCAATCATTACAGACTGAGCACTTCTCCGAGACAATTCCAACAGACTTAGGAGGGAAAATGCCATCCACCTCTCGAGAAAGAACTATGAAAAGTGAACATGAATCAGAGTATACTATTTCAACTTTTTTTTTCTTTCTTGTGGTTTTTCCCTTTTATTTTGATTTTTCTTTCACAACATGACTAATATGAAAATGTTTAAAATGATTGTACATATATAATCTATATCAGATTGCTTGCTGTCAAGAAGTGAAGGAGGAAAAAATGGAACTCAAAACCATACAAAAGTGAATGTTGAAAACTAGTTTTATGTGTAATTGGGAAAAAAATAAAATACTATTAAATAATTAAAAAAAGAAAAAGTCTCATCACCTTAAGCATCTTAAATAATAGGCCTGAAGGATTAGATTCATGTGACTGTCATTCTTGTATCACATGACCTTAGGCCATCTATCCTATCCCCAAAATTTCCTAGTAGTACAACCAGGAGAAAGTCATGAAAGCTCTGTAAGGCATAGTTTTATTTTCATCTGAAAAAAATAATGAAAACCAAATTAACTATCTCACAAGGGTTTTATAAGGCCCTAATTGGCTGATATATTTTAAACACTTTTCAAACTCTAAACATTGCATATAAATCACCTATTATTCTTATTTGTGTTCTCATCTTAAATTCAATGCAGTACAGAAAGAAATATTGGACAAGTCACCACCTATTACCATTTTTACATGTCTAATGTTCAGCAGCCTATTATCCAAATATATAATTGTTTTTTGTGATGCAAAAAGATGTTGTTAATCATGTTCACATTTTAATATTAAATTCATATGGAAATGCTCCTGGTACCAGTCAATATCCAACTAGCAAATTTTTGTGACTAATTTTCAACAGACTACTGAGCAAGTAGATAAACTTTTACTTCTTGTGCTTACAAAAAGTAGTAGTAATAGTACTTAGTTATCATCATCATCATCACATTAATTTCTCACCTTTTTTTTCTTAAATTGTCTTGGGAAGTTGCTAAATGCTAACTTGAAGGAAGAACTCTGCAAAGTCAGGAACACGTGAGTTCAAATCTGACAACACATTAGAGGAATGCAAATTAAAACAACTCTGAGATACCACTTCACACCTCTCAGGTTGTCGAAGATGACAGGAAAAGATAATAGTAAATGTTGAAAGGGAAAGGGGAAAACTGGGACACTAATGCATTGTTGATAGAGTTGTGAAGTGATCCAACCATTCTGGAAAGCAATCGAACTATACCCAAAGATCTATAAAACTGTGAATACCTTTTGACCCAGAAGTGCCATTACTGGGTCTGTATCCCAAAGAAATCATAAAGAAGGGTAAAGACCCATACGTGCAAAAATGTTTGTAGGAGCTCGTTTTGTGGTAACAAAGAATTGGAAAAGGGAGTGGAGGCCCATCAATCTGGGAATGACTGGACAATGGTACATCAAGGTAATGGAATATTATTTTTCTATAAAAATGATGAGCAAGCTGTTTATAGAAAGACCTGGAAAGATTTACATGAATTGATGCTGAGCAAAACAAGCAGAACAAGGAATACATTGTACATAATAATAGCAGGAATGTGTGATGATCAACTATGAAAGGCTTGATTCTTCTCAGTAATTGAGTGATCCAAAACAATCCCAATAGACTTTGGACAGAAAATGCCATCTGCATCCAGAAAAAGAACTAAAGAGACTGAATGTAAATCAACACATTCTATGTTCACTTCCTTTTTCTGTTTTTTTTTTTTATCTTTCTCATGGTTTCTCCCTTTTGGTCTGATTTTTTCTCTCCCAACATGATTCATAAAGCAATGTGTATTAAAAATAATTAAACTTTTTACTGAATAAATAAATCTGGCTACAGGCACTTGCTATCTCTGAGACCATGGACAAAATACTTAACTACTCTGTATTTCAATTTCCCCATCTGTAAAATGTGACCAATAATAACAGGTATCTGTATAATAGCTGTATAATACTTGTAAATATATTGTAATATATTATATGTAAAATGTCATGCAAACCATGAAGTCCAAGTTAAATGTTAATTATCATGATCACAATATCAACATTGTTATCATAATTAGCTTCTTCATGTTTTGTCTTCTATGGATTGTTGTAAAGGTAATTAAAGTAAACTTTTTAATTGGATAAAAGTATTGGAGACAACTTATTTTTTTATTAAAACTTTTTATTTGCAAAACATATGTATGGGTAATTCTTCAACATTGACCCTTACAAAGCTTTCTGTTACAAATTTTCCCCCCCTCCCCACCTCACCCCTAGATGGCAGGATATCCACTACATGTTAATTATGTTAAAATGCTTGATAAATCAATATATGTATACATATTTCCACACTTATCATTGTTGTGCAAGAAAAATCATATCTACAAGAAAAAAATCAGAGAAAGGAAACACAATGCTAGCAAACATCAATAGAGAGCATGGAAATGTTAAGTTGTGGTCCACATTTCATATCCCTCTCTCAGGGTGTATATGGCTTTCTTCACTGAACAATTTGAACTGGTTTGAAACATTTCATTGTTGAAGAGAGCCATGTCCATCATAATTGATCATCATATAGTATTGTTGTTGCCATGTATAATGATCTCCTGGTTCTCCTCATTTCACTCAGCATCAGTCCATGTAAGTCTCTCCAGGCCTCTCTGAAATCATCTTGCTGGTCGTTTCTCACAGAACAATAATATTCCATAATATTCATATACCATAATTTGTTCAGCCATTCTCCAATTGATGGGCATCCATTCAGTTTCCAGTTTTTAGCCACTACAAAAAGGGCTGCCACAAACATTCTTGCACATGTGGGGCCCTTTCCCTCCTCTAAGATCCCTTTGGGATATAGGCCCAGTAGAAATACTGCTGGGTCAAAGGGTATGCATAGTTTGATAACTTTTTGAGCATGGTTCCAAATTGCCTTCCAGAATGGCTGGATCCATTCACAGTTCCACCAACAATGTAACAGTGGACAGAACTTAATTTTTGTAAAATCATATGTAGCATCTTTGAGACAATTCCAGTAACAGACAGGATAATGAGGATGATTTGTATCTTATTCACTTGCCAAATAATTTTTTCTTTCTAATGTTTGTGGATATTAAATATTTATATAGTGTTTGTAGATAATAAAAAGTATTATGGAATCAACTGTTAAATAAACTTCAGTTAGTTTATGCAAGATAGAAAGCCTTATAATTCTACCCACCATTTCATGACTTTCTAGGTATTCATAACTACTAAATTTTTGTGATCTGAGTTACACAGTCTCTACAACCTTTTTTACATAATCTTCATTGATCCATATGTCTAGGCACTTGAAAGAAAAGTATTCTAAAATTTCTTCTGATGGCGACCTGACCTTAAAATGGTATTATACATCTCTCTGTTTTTATAAACACATATGCACAACTTTTAACTGCTTGTTTTAGTTATTTACAGTGGGGAAAAGATTCTGTCCATATTTTGAACTTTAGAAAATTCATTGCTAAATAGCACAGGAACTATAAAGAGATTTAGCATTGTGAATCAGTTTTTCTTGAATGTGATTCTTTTTCTCCCCTTATGAATCAAATGCCCTTTTCCTTCTCCCACTTTCTCCTACCTATGCAACCTCTAAAGTCCTTTTGTTTGTTTGATAAGCCAGAACTTTAAAAGCTGGCAGAGTTAATTCATTGTTGATAGAGTTGTGAACTTATGCAACCATTTTGGAGAACAATTTGGTACTACGCACAAAGGGCTATCAAACTATGCATACCCTTTGATCCAACAATGTCTCTATAGGGTCTATATCCCAAAGAGATCATAAAGGAGGGAAAAGAACCCACATGTGCAAAAATGTTTGGGGCAGCCCTTTTTATACTGGCAAGAAATTAAAAACTGAATGGATTCCCATCAGTTGGAAAATGGCTGCATAAATTATGGCATCTGAATGTTATGGAATATTATTGTCTATAATAAATAATCAGCAGGATGGTTTCAGAGAGGTCTGGAGAGACTTACATGAACTGATCTTAAGTGAAGTAAGAAGAACCAGGAAAGCATTACATATGGCAATAGTGAGATTTTAGGATGATTAATTCTGATGGGCATGGTTCTTTTCAACAAGAGATGATTCAGGCCAGTTCCAATGGTCTTATGATGAAGAGAGCCATATATACTCAGAGAGAGGATTGTGGGGACTGAACATTGATCACAACTTAGCATTTTTACTGTGTTTGTCGTTTCTTGAATTTTGTTTTCTTTCCCATCTTTTCCCATTTCCCTTCTGAATTTCCTTGTACAGCATGATAATTGTGGAAATATATATAGAAGAATTGCACATGCTTAACATATATTGGATTACTTGCTATCTAGAGGAGGGGGGAGGGGAAAGGAGGGAAAAAATTATAACACAGCATTTTGCCTAGATGAATGTTGAAAATTATCTATTTATATGTTTTGAAAATAAAAGTTTTAATAAAATTATTTTACATGTAAATTGGAAAAATAAAACAAAAAATAACTTGCAAAAAAGTTGATAGTGTTGAGCTTTAATATTAATGGATGGAATCTATATTTAATCAACAAGGAGATGGAAGACAATCATCTGCATATTGATAAGCATATCTCTGAATGATTACACTCTCCCACCCACAGTGATTGCTTTGACTTCAACAATATAGTTATAGCAGGCAAGACTATATTGTCATGTAAGTGGTGATTCCATTTTTAATGACACAAACATTTTGAAGCCAATTTTGGGGATGCAAGATATTTTTTCTCATTTTGAAAATGATCTTTTGATGTTCACTATATTGGCCTTTGGCTTATTATCCATTTAAATGGATAACATCAACAGTGTAAATGGGTCAGAATGGATGACATCTGTTCTTGTCTAGTGAGGCCTGTATGTTAGTTAGAGAAATGTGCTACTTTTTTTTAATCCCCTGAAGCTAGTATTTGTCAAAATTCCTATGTAATTGAAATTTCCTATGGTTATTAGAGAGTCATTAGAATAACATTTTCTGCATCAAATAAAATCTTGCTGCCAGATTGTCTGACATTTCATGAACCAAGTTTTAATTTGTTAGACATTGTACCCAGAAGGTGAGATGAGATTACATGGAGCCATACATTAGGTAAGACTCTTATTTTACACTTACCACTCATAGTTCTTGTCTAGTTATTCAAATACAATTACATGATCTTAATTACTTAATCTCTATGCATCAGCATTTTCACATCCTACTTCACAAAAGTTTCTAAATTTCTTTACAATTAAAAAGCAATTAAAGTAGATTGTCTAAATCAAAGTTTATTCTAATTACTACACATTATCTTGAACTTCATGATATACTAGATAAAACACTCAAATTTTTTTACACATTTATTATTAAAAACAAACATTTCATTAATCTTTTGAGACTCTTTTTAACTCTTACTAACCATTTGCAGGTTATCATCTAAAAGTCTGCTTCTTTCACAGTCTTGCTAAGTTATTCCAAAATTGAATCTTTTATGATTCACTTCAACATAATAAGATAATCAAAAGCCCATCTAAAGAATCCAATCAGCTGAATGTAAAGTAGCTGGAGTCATTTAAAAGTAAGAATACTATTATTAAATTTAAACAATAAAACATACATAAACTGATGGGAACAGTATTAAAGAAAATAGTAGTCAGAGTTTTCTTTGAGAAATTGCTTAATGTAAAATAACTTTGCAATTTTCTCATGTTACTTCATTCCTCTTGAGTTATTAATATGAATAAATTAATTACAAAGTATTTTAAGCACTCAACTAAATGCCAAGACTTTTAGTAACCTCTAGGAATACAAACAGAAAAGTGAGACAGTCTCTATTCTCAACAGCATATATTCTAGTTAAAGGAGATAACATATATAAGGAAAGTTAAACTTCAGGGTATGTAAAAAGCTCAGTGGTTTTAAAATTGTAATTGTAAGACAAATGAAAAAGTCCAGAAATAACGTGCACTGGCAGAACTAATGCAATACCTAGAGATTTAGGGTGCACAGTGGCAGTGTTCCAATAATCACCCATCTTAATGAGGTTTAAGTTGGTCATCCAAACCATGTGAGTGACCATGTCCATCTGGCAAGGGATGGAGGGAGGATGGAGGTACCTAATTCATTACCATTAGTAAGGATGGAATATGACTAAGAGTTGGAATGGAGTGGCTAATATAGGACCCCTCCTTTATGGAGATGGTAGGAACAACTTCCAGCCAGGAAAGGATAAAGCAAAAGGTGAACTCACCAGAAGGTTTTAGGGAAAAGGAATTCCAGAGTACGTGATCCTGTTGGGCCAGCAACATAGAATCTGAGCTTATAGAAGGCTGAGAAAGGTGAGGGAAAGGATTTTTATTTTGAAATGTTTTTATTAACTATAAACAGTACATAGCAGTCCAAAAGGCTTTTTATAAAATCAGTAAACCAACTCAACTCCTAGCAATTCACAATTCAATTCAAAAACTGAAGGAGATTGTGGTCAAGTACTATAGTAAAATAAGATGCTCTGTGGATTGCTACCTTTTGTATCATGGCAGATCTGAAAAGAGAATACATATTTCTTTTAAAGGTCTCTCAGAAATTACAGATTGACATTTTAGCTATTCTGCTTTCCTTGGGGGTTAAACATTATAAAAATCCAACAGCCAGCTGTAGTTTTTAATGTCACCAAAGGCTTTACAAAGAACAAGTTCAAGATTGGGTCTTCTGAGTTCACATAGGAAGCATTGGAGGTATTATTCTTTTGCTAAGAGGCATGACTTAGAAGAGAATAAAAGAGAATGCAAAGATATAGAACAAGGGCCTCAGAGTCTAAACAAAATAATCAGAGAAAAAAATAGCTTTTTGAGTATCAGAACATTTTTAAAGAAGACAACTTTAAGAAATAGTCCATTTTTTTCTTTTTTTCTCTCTTCTTCCTTTTTGTATTTTTCCTTCTTTCCTTCCTCTTCCTTCTTTTCTTCCTTCTTTCCTTCTTTTTTCTTTCTTTTTTCTTTCCTCTTTCTTTCTTTCTTTCTTTCTTTCTTTCTTTCTTTCTTTCTTTCTTTCTTTCTTTCTTTCTTTCTTTCTTTCTTTCTTTCTTTTTTTCTTTCTTTCTTTCTTTCTTCCTTCCTTCCTTCCTTCCTCTCTCTCTCTCTCTCTCTCTCTCTCTCTCTCTCTGTCTGTCTCTTTCTTTCTTTCTTTTATTTTGCATTGATTCAAAAAGACATAGTATTTTAAAAATGAAACTTTTCACTTTGTAAGCATTTTGAAATTTTCCTTCTAACCAAAAAATGAAATAAAACAAATATGTTATAATCTTTATTTAATTCAAATTAGTATATTTTATTGTTTACATATTTTAATAATAATGTGTTAATAAATTACATACATATGTATATTAGCTGAAATATCTTTGGGTTAAAATATTAACTTAAATCATTTAAAATTACTCTAAGACTTTTCAAATATACTATTTTAGAATTCTCTGGAAAATTTAGCTCCATAATCTAGTATTCAAAGAATGTGATCTAATATTGTCATATTTTACATTTTCCTTTTTTGTTGTTTCACTTGAAAAGAAAATTAAATAAGGATAAATTTCAGGTCAATTGATTATGAGGGTTATCACTATCAAAACACTGCAGAGTCTTCCTGCTTTGATATGCCTAACAATAAAATAAATATTCATTTTATTGCTCTAGTTTAAGTTCAATTCAAAGTGAGATTGTAGAGAGGATTGAAGGGAAGAGGAGACCATGATTGGAAGACAATTGGTTTGAGAGCCAGGAAAAGCCATATTCTAGCCTAAGCTCTCCTAATTAATTCTATCTGGGCCACATTTCTTTAGGATTAGGTATATTCATTTGCCAAAGGATAAGATGATGATCTCTTAGGATGGCCCAATTTAGAGTTTTAAAGTTTCATGCCATTTGTATGACCCAAAAGGTTATAATATTGTTTATGATATAAAAATATAACACCATAATATTCAAGATTATTCCTGACAAGTTAAATAGATAGGTAGATAAATAGATAGATAGATAGACAGACAAAGTTAATTCTTATTATATATGTTCCTTGGCACTTATTATCAGTAGCTGGAAATTTTCATATAATGAAATGATGTATGTAATAAATCAGCACAAAATTGTAGAAAGGTACATTTTTGACAAATGTCTTACTCTAGTTTTCACTATACTAAAAATGATAGTTCACATTTCTCTAGGCCACATGTTGCCACATGTACAGAAAGATTCTGTCCCCATTCTTAATGTTTCAAGGAAATCTGGAAGAAAAGAAATTGCATTTACATCGGAGATACATTAGCCTAACAGGAAATAAGAAGACTAGTGTTCGAAAATTCAGTTAGATGCAATTATTGTCAGAGCTTAGAAGGAAAAGTAATTGTAAAGAACTATGCATTTCCTGTAAGAATGAAAAGAACTTAAAGAAGAATGTCAGTGTTGGCACTACTAGGTATCATGGCACAAGAGAGAAGAAATAAGAGTAGAAAAGTAGAATAGAGGGGTTTGAGGGGGGTAGAATGGTGATGGTTACAATTCTTGGCTTTTCCCAGATTTTAGTAGATCTCCTTTTCTTCATGTTCATCATGATATGTGGATATATGTACACAGGAGGTTTGTGATATGGTTACTGGTTCTCTCCAACTCAGAATATGCCAGTACAAGTGAATAACAATAATCACAATCACAAATGACAATGATAATAATAACAACATTTATGTAGCAATTATTGTGCCAAGCACTTTTTAAAAATTATTATCTCATTTGATCATTATAACAACCCTATAAGTAGGTTCTCTTATTATCCTCATTTTACAATAGAAAGAATAGCAATTAAGTAATTTGTCCAGGATTAAAAATCTAGTAAGAGTCTGAGGGCAGATTTGAATTTAGGTAATTCTAATTCCAGGTGCAACTCCATATCCACTGCACCAGTTAACTGCCACAATGAAAAAAGTGTGATCTAATTTTCTGCTTAGTATAGTTGATGTGAATTATAAAAACAATTTTCTCTATGATTTCTTTTTGAAAAAGATTGCCTGGAGATTTGAGAAAGAAGTAATGAAATTAGCAAAACATCCAAAATTCAATTTAATTCCATTCAGAATGCATTATTAACAGCCTATTGCATGCCTGTTACTGTATCAGATGCTAGGAAAATGAAGACAAAAATAAACAAACAAACAAAAAAAAAAACAAGTTTTATGCACTCAAAGTACTACTAGATGGGAAACATTATGAAAAAAGTACAACATATACATAAGTACAACTAGAATTAGGAAAATCTTTTTTCATCAACATTAAAGCAAAGACTTGAAACTGGAGTATCTACATCAGATGGAAGGAAAGAGACTTCTACAGACTTAGAGGATATCTTATTTATGTATAGTCATTGAACCAGAAGAGAGAATATTGAATGAGGACATTAACAAATATGTGTTTGGCTATAATAGAGAATTCCTGAGGATGAGAAATAAGAAATCAATCAGATTTTTTTCTTCATTTCCATATAGAGAACTTAATGAGTATTTACCTTTTTCCTTCAAGGCATCCAGATCAAGAGCATGCAGTGGGTACTTAATAAATACAAGCTGACTGGATCACTATGACATTAGGACCCATCTTTCCCCTTCAAATCATATGACCCCTTATAGGGCCTCCATCTTTGACTTTTCCCTTTGTTCTTTTTCTATCATAAGAGAAAGAACTAGAGCTTCATGACATGGTGATTCCATAATATCAACATTCGGGAGTTCCAGGATCCCAGAATTCCAAGCCTGGGTTTTGAAGCCAGGCTAGCATTAATTAAGAAACAAGAAGCCATTTTTAGTATCAACCTTTTACAACCATATCAGTGAAAACTGGAAGTAGTCATATACTAATAGTGTCTTGGGCTATAAACTGGATAGTACTAATTCTATGAGGGAATTTAGCTAAGTTTGATCTTACTCTGCCAGAGAATGACTGAGGTGGTGTGGGGAATAAATGTCAGTCAATCCCTACAGACTACATAATGGCTTAGAAAACAATAAATTAAGATTCTCTCTTTTGTGTTGGATTTTTATTACTTTCTTAAACATTTCCCAATTGCATTTTACTTTGGTTCCTTATACTCTGGGCACCTCTGGTAAAGGATACCAATCTCATTAGGGCAAAATATTTATGTTTTTTTCCTGCTATCTCTTTGAAGTTAATGTCCCTTTGTAAAAGCTATAAAAAACAGATTGTAATTAAGTCCTAAAGTCAGATTGTGAGGGTTTTAAATATGAAACAGAGGAATTTACAGTTTATCCTGTTATTAGTTGTTTCTAGTTTTTGAAAAGAATGAATATCAGGAGAGTGATGTCTTCACTTGCAAGTCAATTAGGTTTATGTCAGACAGTTTTTTTTTTTTTTTTTTTTTTTTTTTTTTTTTTTTGCTGAGGCAATTGGGGTTAAGTGACTTGCCCAGGGTCACACAGCTGTTACGTGTCTGAGACCAGATTTGAACTCAGGTCCTCCTGACTTCAGGGCTGGTGCTCTATCCACTGCGCCACCTAGCTGCCCCTTATGTCAGACAGTTTTGCAAAGTCATCAGCCTTACTTTCTTCTCCAATCAGTGGAATCCAGTGGCAAGATATTTTTGCTGTTGTTTTTGTTATTGTTTGTTCTTTGTTTTCAAAGAGGAACACAACATCATAGAGGTGATGGCATGACATGCAAATGCCACTTTCACCTCCACAACCATCTGGGTCCAGTGACAAGATATAGATCAAGATGATTGGAGATGTCCCTGGATGCAATAGGAGAACTTGGCCTTCATAAGTTCAGGTCTTCAACAGGTCTCAGTTTGACTGAGGCTACACCCATTCAATAGGTAGCAATAGAGGCAAAGTATCTCTTCTTTCACCTAGCCCCCCAAAATCTAAATCAATAAATTGATGAATGAATGAATTTGGGAGGGGAAGACCCTTAGGGTTTCTGGCCAAATCAGAAATAACTGCTATTTACATTCAATTTGAGTCAGATTGGACTAGGTAAAAGAGGAGATTCTTTGTCTCAATTGCTACCTATCCTTAATAATGGAATAGGTTCTCCTTCCTCCTTCCCTCCTTTCTTTCCTTTCTCCTGCCTTCCTTCCCTCCTTCTTTCCCTTCCTCCTTTCCTCCCTCCTTCCCTTCCTCCTTCCCTCCCTCCTTCCTTCCTTCCTTTCCTCCTTCCTTCCTTCCTTTCTTCCTTCCTTTCTTCCTTTCTTCCTTCCTTTCTTCCTTCCCTCCTTCCCTTTCCTCCTTCCTTCCTTCCTTCCTTCCTTCCTTCCTTCCTTCCTTCCTTCCTGCTTTCTTTCTTCCCTTCCTCTGTCCACAGAGGGTATCAAATCCTTATCTATAGATGTTCTTAAAATAATTTTTCTTTTTTTTTGCTTCCAAATTTATTTTATTAAAAAAAAACAAATAAGAAAAAACAGAAAAGGAAAACAAAACAAAATGAAACAAAGTGAAAAAAGAACATTGTCATGTTCTCAGCTGAACATCAGGGAGGACTCAAAATATATAACAACAAATACCAGTTTAAGAAAGTACATATGTGTGTGTGTGTATATATGTATATATATATATATATATATACATATATACACACATATATACATATATATACACATATATGTAGAAGAAATTATATTCATGATATCTATCTTTTATTTAATACCTTGTAAATTGTCCTTTTGCTCTCTGTTGCACACCATTTTACTTTATTCTTTTTTTCTTCCTTTTATCCCCACCACCACCCCCAAGATTATACTTAAGAAAGGATATATTTATAAATACATATATAGATATATACTTACACATACACATATCCCCATACATAGACACACACATATCTTTCCTCTCCCTTTGCTTTAATTCTGATCCTAATTTGCCTTGCTAGTACTTAACCTCCCCCCACCCATGGATCCCTCCCTTGTCTTCTTCCCCCACTTTGCTTCCCTTTTTGCCCATCCCCTTTCCCCCTTGTTTCTTTATACATTTTGGGGGGTGCTATACCTTTCACAGTATATATTTAGTATTACCTATTTAATCCATTCCCAAAGTGAGTAGTTTTTCAAGACTACAAACCCTCCTTGCCCCAATAATGCCTCTGTATCTAATTTTTTTCTTCACTTCATTTGTGACATAATTACTATTTTGACCTTAACTCTGCCCCAATCTTTCTTTTGAGTTGTCATATTGTTGATGCCAATCTTAAACATAAGCTATAAATTTCCCATGTAAAAAAACCAAACAATTTATCCATGTTGAAATCTGTTATGGGAGCCACCTCCTAGTGGCTGCTGGGGATGTAATTCTGATCAGCAGAATAGATCCCTTCATATGAGAGGATGATAATGATACTAGGAGACTGAGAGGCATTCTCTGTTGCATTCTCTGACCTCTCTCTTCTTCCCTCTTGCCTCCTATTTATTTCATTCCTAATTCACAAGCAACATCTGTATCAATAAAGGTTGATTTGCAATTCCTTCAAGGGTGTTATGATTTACAGCTATAAGGGGTTTTGGAGAACTGGCTCACTGCTTAATGGTGCAATCCCTTTTAACCCTTTACAGGCTTTCTCGGTTTCACACTTAAGCATGGTCCTTAACATTCAACTTTGATATTAGTTTTTATATGTTAAATTTTCTATTAAATTCTGGTTTGGTTGATAGAAAGTCCTGAAAAGCTGCCAGTTCATTGAATGTCCATTTTTTCTCATTCAGAATTATAGATATGATACTTTTGGATGCAGACCTCATTCTTTTGATTGCCTCTAGATATGAATCCAGGACATGAGGTCTTCTATTGTGGTTGCTGAGAAGTATGCAATTCTAATTGTAGCTCCAGTATATTTGATTTTTTTCTTGTTTCTTACAAAATGTTCTCTTTGATCTAAGTGTTTCAAAATTTGGCAATAATGTTCCTATGTGTTTTCCACAAAGAATCTCATTGAGGAGGTGATTGGTGGATATTTTTCTATTCCTACTTTCCCTTGATGTTCTATCACTCCAGGACAATTTTCTTGGATTTTTTTTTTTGCATTATTGAGTCAAGATCCTTTTTTATCACAACTTTCAGGCAATCCAATTATCCTTATATTTTACCGTCTTGATGTCTTCTCCAAATCTGTTGTCTTAGTCTCTCATAGCTTTACTAGGTTCCCCTTGCCCAATTCTAATTTTCAAAGAGTTATTTTCATCTTTGAGACTGTGTATCTCATTTTCTATTTGGTTAATTTTTTTTCATAATTTTCTTGTTTTTCTTGGATAGTTTTTTTTTGTTTTGTTTTTTGTTTTTGTTTTAGTTTTGCTTTAAGGTCTCTCATTTGATTTTTAAATTCTTTGTTGAATTCTTCTATAAATTCTCTCTGGGTAGGGAGCCATTTCATGTTACTCTTTGGGGTTGAAGCTTTTTTAAATTTCAGTGTCCTCCTCTGAAAACCTGTCTTCCTTGTTCCCATAGTGTGTATCCAATGGTGGGGTTCATTCTTCTTTGCCAGTCCATTTTTTTTTAAATAAGAGGTATTATTGTAAGCATCTTTAATTGTGGGGTGGGGGGATGGTGTCTCCAGCTCCACTTCAGCTTCTCCCTCTGATCAGGAACCCTAAACCAAGAGTTCCACCCTTCAGTAAGTGCCCACAGCCTGCAGAGTCCCTGCCATGGCACTCAGGTGTGCTGGTTCCTTCTCACCCAGGACTGCATTTCAACAGCACATCTGGATCTGGCATTCCCAATCAGCTGGAGGTTCTCTCAGTGTTCCCAGACTCAGACCTGGATTTCACAAGCAGTCTGGCAGGTGAAAGTCTTTGTGGCTCCTGCTGAAGCTCCAAACACACCCAACTAGCCCAGGGCTCCCCACTTGGTGTTTCTGGGGAGCTAGCCTAGAAATGTTTGCACTTCACACAGGCTAAACCCCATCCCAGATCTTTCTCTGGATCTTCTCCAATTGTATCAGGAGGACCCCTGTTTTACCCCAAATCTTTTTGATTTTTCATGAGGCTATGTTTGCCCAGACATGCAAATTTGTTCTATTTGTGAGGGAAATCTGGAGAGCTTGAAATTTACCGATCTACTCTACCTTTTCCTAGAATCCCCCTTCCCATTTTTTTCTCTTTTGATCTCTGAACCATCCCAAGATATCTCAGGGTTTGCTGACTAGATTTCTTTTTTTCAGGACTTAAATCAAAGCCAACCTGATTCTAATTGGCAAGACATAGGTCAAGATGACTGGTAATAGCCCCGGAGCATTTTATTATACAGTCTAGAGGCTGTAGAGGCCCTCTTGGGCCTCTTATTTGGTCTAATTTCTTGGTCCAGAGGAGGGAAATAATCATTTATCGAATTGATTTTGGCAGCTTTGTGAAAAATAGATAGGAGAAGGGCAAGACAAAAAAAAATTGGAAGCTAGGAGTGGAAGATGAATAGAAAAAGGGACAGACCAGTTACAGGAAAGCCAATAAGGAAAACATAATAATAGTTTGATTTATAGGTGTACTAGGCTGATGGCTATGTGAGTTGAGAGAAGGGAGAGATCTAAGGAATGTTTCATAAACAGATGATGAGATTTGGTAACCAATATTGAAAAGAGAAAGAGAGAAGATTTAAGGAGAAATGTAAAGTTGTGAACTTTAATTAACTGAAAGACAGAAGTAAACACATTAGAAGGAAGTATAGATTCCAATTGTGCCTCTATCATTTAAAAGTTAAATGGTTTTGGGTCTTCTAGCTGACTTTTCTGAATTTTCATTTCTTTTTCACTGAGATAAAAGAGTTGGACCAATGCAACTCTTGGGCCATTTCATATTTTAAAGTTCACTCACTTTAAAGTCCATCAGAACATCAAGCTCTTGCTAAATTTGACCCAGTCTGAGTTAGAGACCAAAGTATGGGAGTTAGCTAGCCAGGGAGAATGAAATCTTTCCTCTAATGGACATTTGTAATAGCAATTTTGCCAAAGCTAATGGGATTCTTGGCCTCTCTAAGAGCATTCTCTTTGGGTAGACTGCCCAAGATATTTCAGTCTTATAATTTTCTTATGTTCTAATGAATAAGACACTCCCCTAACTGGTCTTAAATTTTCCTCCTCTGGGATTCAGCTATAGTTCAATGACCTAATTAGTTGCCTCCTTCACTTCTAAAGGCTTCAATAGTTCAAGATTCCTGAAAATTCCAATACTAATCTCTGTAATCTTCTAGAGACATATATACCAGTTAAAGAGATATATCAAGACTATCTAGAGTCAAGTAGAAAGGGTCAAGATGGACCTTGCCCTTTAGTAATGTTCAGCTAAACTATCATCTAGAAAAAGACTTACTGAGGGCCATTAATCACCAGAACAGATTTCACCTCTCCTTGGACCTTCTTTACATTTGGGAGGATAAATATCAGAGAATTCATTTATAATTTTTCCCCTCATAGTTAAAGAATGGATTTTCTTTTGAGGTCTTCTTACTTATCCATTAGCAAAATGGTAAGCCAAGTTCTTACAAATTTCCAATTTCATTTCTTAGCATACCTCTACTTCTCTAAACTCTAGTATCCATGTTCTGCCTGAGGCCTTCTCTTGTAGACAAATTAGGAGACAATAGCAATTAGTTCAAATGATTATCTAGACATTCTACTCCTAAACAGTGAGTGCCCCATAAAGAAATCTCTTACCACTATTTTTTTCCTGAGGCAATTGGGGTTAAGTGACTTGCCCAGGGTCACACAGCTAGGAAGTGTTAAGTGCTTGAGACCAGATTTGAACTCAAGTCCTGCTGACTTCAGGGCTGGTGCTCTATCCGCTGCATCATCTAGCTGCCCCTTTTACCACTATTTTCTAATTCAGCAAACTGTCAATTTGAAAACTAATCTCACAGAAGCACAAATGAATTTTTATATTATCCCCAGATAGAAATTGAAGAAGTAGGACCACATAATTTTTAAGCTTTCTAACTTAAAGAGTTTTCTAGTTTTTAATCCTATGAATTCATAATCCCCAAGTGGTCATTCATCATTTATTTGAAAACCTCCAATAACAGGGAATCAATTATTTCATATTTGACAAAAGTTTTGATGTTCAAGCATATTATATTTTAATGTTTTATCAATTTCAGGGGCCATTTAATTTTATCAAGTGGTTTATGTCCAATTGCAAAGGAATGATTCTTCTATAGGCTTAAAAACATGACAATATGTGAAATATTTTTAGTCCAGAAGACCTTATTTTCCCCCAAATCATACAATGTAAATGATCTTGCCAGAGCATTAGATTGACCTTGACCAATTATTGTAGGTAATAATTTTTTTCATCCTAATGTGAAATTGGGTCCTGGGAAATGGGTTCATCTTGACTTAAACTATTAGCAAAATAATCGTCTTTTCAGGTATCCTCCTAAGATTCAGGAGTAGCAATAATTTCACTTTATTGAATGTTTTAACAGAAGAAACCTTTGGTTTTTAAAACAACATCACCACAGATTAGAGCTCATCAACAAATCTCAAACTTCTAGTTTAAGTGGAAAATTCTTGAAATAGCATGTTCCACATAACATTTAGATTGATTCTAAAAAAGAAAGCTTTAATACACTTGTAGGTGTCTAACTGATAAACAAAATCCTTTGTTTTTAAATCCCCCATATCTCAAGAAGACAATAGCTTGTTGCATTATGAAATATTAGGCTTGATGCAGAGGGAGGATGTTTGGTTCAGATAAAAAGTCAAAAATTTATATCCTTGTGTTTATAAATGTATGTGTACAATGCATTGTCTTAAAATTATGCTGGGAATTAATCCAACACAGCTTGCATGTTTGCTTCAAAAGAATTTAATGGTGTTAATTTTAGTCATTTTTGGTACCACCTGTCTGGCTCTAGCCCCAAAAGACATCAGTCCTTTTTTACTGGGTATATATTCTGTTAGACTTAAAAGTGAATAATCAGCAGTTCTTACCCCAATTATTGGTCTGAAATCAATATCCTTATCAACTTAGTGATTAAACATTCAAAATAACAAAGGCAACATTGTGCCTACCTGGAATCAAATGGAAGAAAAACTAAAAAATTTAATCATCCAGGAACATCTAAATGTCTGACACTGTAAGACACAAGTTCCAGATAACAATTTGACAGATCTCATCTAGATATTTAGCACTGTCTAAATAAGAGTCTGCTGGTACTTTGAAGAGAGTTGAGTCCATAGTCATCAGTACAATGTCACAACCTCAGATGCATTTTGAATTGGAAATAGGAAGGACTCAGCCACTTTTTAAAGGCAAGTACTTTTATATTGATTGATCTTTGTATTCTCTTTCCATTCCTTGTTGTTCTTGTACTTTTTTTTAAAAGACTGTGTCTACTTTTATCTTGCTCAGAGTAGGAGTGTAGAACACATCCAACTATTTATCAGCAAAAGAGGTTTTTCACCCAATCTCTTTCCAACCTGAAATGAGTCATCTCCACTCTAGATATATTGGTGGCATCCTACTCCAAAGAACTCATCATGTTGATGCTAAATAAAATGCAAATACCTGATCATGTTAATTCATTTTTTTTGTCTGAGGCAATTGGGGTTAAGTGACTTGCTCAGGGTCACACAGCTAGGAAGTGCTAAGTGTCTGAGGCCAGATTTGAACTCAGGTCCTCCTGACTTCAGGGCTACTGTTCTATGCACTGCACCACCTAGCTATCCCCATGTTAACTCATTTCATCTTTGAAATCTCTAGCATAAGAGATCTACCATCTTTAGCTTCCTCCAAAGTGTGTGTCACCATGACAATGTGATACAACCAATTTTTAGGATCTTAAAAAAATAAGTGGCAGAAGCTGACTGACTCTACTTGGGACATAATGATTAGACATAAAGGAAGAAAGCATAAAGAGTGACTTTTGATTTTGTGTGTGTGTGTAAGAGTGTATGTGTATTCTATTATCAGAAGAAGGTATGATAAATAGGAAAAGTCAGAAATAACAAAATACCAACTGCTAGAAATAGTTTAGAGAAGATAACACTAAGTATTAAAGTGAAAAAGAAAAACAAAAATGTTCATGAAATAGACTGAATACTGACTATTTTCAATATATAGCAATACTATAGCGTAACAAAATTGGAAATGGATCTTGCCTGTTATTGGAATGTCTACTTATTGCTTTTTGTCATTGGTACCCTCAGTGCCAAATTACTCAATGATACATTGTAGGTAAGCACAGAACCAAATGGAATAACTTCATTACCAAGCCCAGATAAGAGGAAATAGGAACTGAAATTGAAAAAAAATACTAAAATCTGAAAAGGTAAAAGTTGAAAAACCTAAGTCATTGAAAATTTTCAATTGATGTAAACTCAAGAAATTCTACCTAATTATAAAGAATATTTTAATAAATGATATCTTAAATGATTTTTAAAAGAAGATAGGCATATGTAGAATAGAATTCCAAAAAATCCTTTTGGAGTTCAATGACCGGAATCCAAATAGCAGGCCACCTATAATAAAAAAAAAATTCCCCAAATTGGTGAAATTTTAATTTAGTAATTTCATTTTTCCTTCTACCTACCTTCTCCCTCCTTTTCACAGGGAAGTGGCTTATTCAATCCTCCATTCCAGTTTCTTCTATAAAGTTGCCCCCCCTTTTTCTGTGTCTTTTTCTTAGAAAAACTATTTATATTGTTCTCTTAAATCCTTCTGTTCTATAGTTTACTTTTTGATTTCTGGTCTCTAAACTCCATTGTTCTTTTTTATTTTTTTTTTGGTCTCTTTGACATTCCTAAATTACTAAGTATAGTTTTCTTCTTCTCACAAGTTTCTATGTAATTACTTTATTTATCTTGTCCTCTTATGGTATATTTTTCTATGCTTTCTTCAAAGCATTAATTCATGAGGAAGCCATTGAGAATACACACATTGCCCCATAGTAAACATCCTTGTGTCCCAAATCTAACATCTACTTTTCCTGTGGCCTAAGATCTTTGATTTTACTTCTCCAAGACTAGAAATTGCCCTTGGAGGCATAATATTATGTCAGAGGAAGTGGTCTCTCAGAGAACCAGCTCCTGCAAACTAAGTTCCTGCAAAATCACCATCTTACATTACAAATTTAATCTCTCCCAGCATGGGATTTTCTTCAGTGAAAACCACTTTCCCCACTGAAATGGAGGAAGGGAACTTTCTTGTCCTTAGGAAAATATAGGCTCAACCCACTATTCATTTATGAGAATGCCATCATGGAAGGTCACCATTCATTTGTTAGAATTCCACTGTGAAAGCAAAACCAGTGTTATAGAGTGACAGATGCACTAGACATGTGTCAAAAGATCTGGGGAACAGTCCTTGTTCTATCACAACCTAGTTATGTAAGTTTGGATACATCACATTTCTTCTCCTGTATTCAGTTCCATCATGGGCACAATGAGATGTAAAAAGAAATTACTGCCAGATTAAATATCTACCAATAGCATCGTTGTGCCAAAGACAAAAAAAAAGTTAAAAGTTTCAAATTTTAAAATTTATTTTACTTTTTAATGTGTAAAAACTTTAATTTTGTAAAAATTGTTATATTGTTGATACCAAGTCAAATAATTTTTCTATGACTACTAACTATCTAACTTAATACTCAGGTTTTTCTCTTTTATTCTCATACTTCAGGGCAATGTGAAAATAATGAGAACAGTCTTGGTTTCTTTATATGAAATAGTTTGATTTGATAACATTTTGACTCAATGGCACTTTCCAGTTCTGAATCTTAATATCCTATAATTTTACATTGAAATAACATCAGAGAAATGAACTGTCTTTATCCAACATGGAGTATTAATAGATTTCTGTAGAAATAATACCTTACAAAAACTACCTTGTGTTAGACAAACATTCAAAGTATTTTTAATGCTCAGACTCTTATCTAAGTAGTTTTGTCTTGTAATATGTACTGCTCAGACCAACAGTGGAAAGTTTCTTAACTAAGAGTTGCCAAATTTCACAACCCAATTCTGCAGAAACTTTCAGTTTCATTCTGTACACTTTCTGTTTTTAACTCTCAAAAAATTCCTGGACTAGAATAATTAGAGAAACATTTCTACAGATGTAATAAAAGTTAATAAGGATTTCCCAAAATGGTACAATGTTTATGTGTACCTCTGTGTGTGTGTGTGTGTGTGTGTGTGTGTACATTATTTCAATTTAAGGAAATACTCATTGCTTATGCCTATGGAACATCTCCCTCAGGGCATTCCTAAAATTTTTACTTCCACTTGTTAAATCTCCAGAGATTGGCCACTCCTACAATGAAGACATATGAGAGGTGTATTATAATTGCTTTTTACTAACAATTAGCCATAGACTCAGCTGGCTCTTACCAAATATATGTTATCAAATAGAATAGAAATAATGTAATTACAAAATATTCTCCAATTAACCTGGGGTTTACTCTTCCATAAATGTAAATAGCATCTAAAGAAGTAGACTAATATTTAGAATAAAATAATAGTGAGCCATATGTTTATAATACATTCATGGCAAAGGTAATGTGATTATTCTGAACTTTCTATGACTAATTTACTTAAGTGTGGGCAGGAAATCCCTCCTTTATACCTATAACTTGGGGGTCTATTTTCATAATTTGTGGATTTAAATGTACAGGATTCAGTCTTAGTGTTGTCACCTCCACCCCACCCCTCAACCTGTCCCATTTACATATACTTATCTTTTATATGTCTTTGGTTCATTGTCTGCATTCAAAGTTGCCTCTGGGAAATCTCACAATATATCTTTAATATAGCCATTATCTTCATTTCCACAGATGTAGTTAAAAGGGTCCTCAGCTCCCACTGAAGTGCTAACAGTAACAACACATAACAGGTACAGGATAGGCTTAATTTTGCCCTAGGGAACATTAAAAAAAAACAGAAAAAGAATTTTCTATAGCCAATATATGATTTTTAAAATCTTTTTCGCTCTCTGGTGAGATCCACGTTTCTACTAGTGCCCCATTCTGTGTCACCAAATTTGTGAAGTAGTCCTGTAAAGTTGAATTGTGGCTTAAATTTCCTTCTAAATGAAAATTAATTTGAGATTGCAGGAGATACAAATCCTTGACATATATAATTTTAATGTCCTTGTAGTTTCTACAATATAGAAATATTGTAACTATATTTCTGTATATCAGAAACATAAATGTGAGGCATCGGTAAAATCTGTGATTTTGACTGCTATCACAATCAAATTACATTTCTTAGGCTTGTTGAACACATGATAACTAGTATCAAAAACATTTTTTTTACCTATAACTTATCTAGACTTCAAAGCAAATTTTTTCTATACATATTTTTTCATTTGTGTAGACATAATTAATAAAAGTAACAAAATATGCATATAGAAGTAAAAAGTCTAAATTAAAGGATGTTGAGTGAGTGGTTAAAAAAAAGTAAGAATTGGAGAAAAGTTAAGCCTTTCTATTTGCAAAGCATTTGCAAAATTGGATTTGATAGGCCAATGCTAGACAGAAAAAAAATATCCATATAAATCTGTAGAAAATGATGGGTATTTCTCAACTTTCTTTCACCTGGGGAAAAAAAAAACAACTATCATTCTCATTTACTAATGTCTATTACTAATAGCAAATGGCATTGGTACTATAATGTTAGTAGTTGTTAAATAATTTGAACAACTTGGTATGGATGAAGGCTTACAATTACATACATACATGCATATTATATATATGTATACATATACAATATATTTATACATATATGAACATATATACATTTATACATTTTTAAGTTAATCATAATTCATGTTAAAGGGCAAAACCAAATCTTAGGCTCTTTTTCTGTCATTGTTTAAAATAAAATATAAATCATTTTCAGGAAAAATAAAGTAAGGCCAAAAAAAAAGTGATATACAGATCTAAGGATTGAGGATTTCGGAGTATCCTCTACTATATCTCAAATATTATCTTTAAGTCTTTTTTGATTCTGAGAATCTAAATACTCCTTAATGATGACGTAGGTGATTCACTCATTAGGTCTAGATACTTTTACATGAAGAGGACTGTTTCATCTTTCTAGACTCTAATATGTCAGGGCCAACACAACTTTGACTATAACAATGCTTTCCAAAATGTCTAGTTCCTGTACTTCTATACCTTTTATTCTCATGCATATCAAGATATGATTTTCCTCCTTAGTGCTCTGTAGGTACAACAATTAGCCTTCTTCAACTTGACAAATGAGAACAAAATTATTATACTATAGAATATAGTAACTATATATAGAATATAGAACTACATGGATATATATATATGTTAGATCTTATTTTTTTTTGTAAATTAGAATTTTGCATTAGAAAATTTCCTGTGAAGTCTGAATTTACAAACCAAGGCCTTTGATTTCTCAGCTGAACGGAAAACAAAAAGCTTCAAAAAGATGAAATCTTTCTCAGTCTCTGTCTCGCTGTCTCTATGTGTGTATATGTATAAATGTACAAACCTGTATATATACATTACATGTTTGTGTGTATATGTATTGTGTGCATTTATGTATATATGCATATTTACATATAAAACTGGGAAGCCAACTTCAGAGTTGTCATACAGCTGCAGTCTAGTGACATACCATACCACTGTCCCAAATGGCCAAAGTAAACAAGCACCCTGGGAGAAATGAAATAATAAATAACAAGAATATTATTTATAATTCCTAAATCACAAATTATATATCAACATAGAATATGAGGTTACTATATTAGAAGATAAGAGTCTGGTTAGTAACCAAGCTGTATGATTTGGTCAAATGATAAACAATCTTAGATCTCAGTTTCCTTATTTATAAAATGAGCAGAGAGGATTAATGTTCTGTAAGGCCTTGGAGCTCTATATTCTTTGATTTGAAAAAAAATGCTAATGGAATATAATTGTTCTATAAGAAACAATCAGCAGGATGATTTCAGAGAAGCCTGGAGAGACTTGCATGAATTCATGCCGAGTGAAATGAGAAGAACCGGGAGATCATTATACATGGTAACAACAATACTATATGATGATCAATTCTGATGAACATGGCTCTCTTCAACAATGAAATGTTTCAAACCAGTTCCAATTGTTCAGTGAAGAAAGCCATATACACCCAGAGAGAGGGATATGAAATGTGGACTATAACATAACATTTACATGCTCTCTATTGATGTTTGCTTGCATTGTGTTTCCTTTCTCTGATTTTTTTCTTGTAGATACGATTTTTCTTGCACAACAATGATAAGTGTGGCAATATATATATATTCGATTTGTCAAGTATTTTAACATAATTAACATGTAGTGGGTTTCCTGCCATCTAGGGGAGGGGTGGGCAGTAGGGGGGAAAATTTGTAACAGAAACTTTATAAGGGTTAATGTTGAAGAATTACCCATACATATGTTTTGCAAATAAAAAGCTTTAATAAAAAAAGGCTAATTTGAAGTATGACATGCTTTAATTGGAGTAAAATATCAGTTTATTATTATTTCAATTAGGAACAAGTATGTCTGTTATGGTTCATACTTCTGAGAATACAAATGTTAAGTTCTATTTTTTCTACAGTGGATAACTTACCACACACACATGTATGTATATGTATATATGTGTATGTATGTATATATGTATATGCACATATACATATATGTGTATATGCATGTATGCATATGCATCTATACATATGTGTGCACACACACACATATATATATATACATATATATGTGTATATATATATATGTGTATATATATATATATACCATATGTGTGTCTATGCATTATATATGTGATTGAAATGTCTATCAATGTGGTATCAATTCATTTTGAACACATTTGCATGAGGCATGCTTTGATCTGTTCAAGAAAAATAATCTTTTTTTTCTTCTTGGTAACATCAGTCTTTCTCATGTTATTAGAACAGCAGAATATTTTAGAGAAGATCTTATTTAGATTATGCTCAACTGAACATAAAGATGTGAAATAAAAAGAAAAAGAATATATAGCCTGGGTGAATGAATAGTGGAAAGATTTTATGTCAGTCATTGTTTTTCTCTAAGTATCCATCTTCTAGGACTATTTTCAAGCCTGATCAATTATTTAATGTATCTAACAACATGGACAGACTTTCTGATCTAAGTTCTACTGACTTAAATTAAGTATGTCAAAATTTAAAAGTTAGATACGCTTTAAACAGGTTATACTTGGTTATCACAGCATCTCTAAGAAGACATCTTAGAGGCATTGCAGTCAAATCTTTACCTGCCAAAAGGATTCTCTCCATAGCATAGCTCACAAGTGGTTATCTGACCTTTGCTAGTAAGGGGTAACCCACACTACAGCCCAAGGAAGTCTATTCCATATTTTGTTAGCTCTAATAGTAAGATGATATCTTTTTACATCAAATGTAATCTACCTTTCTTCATTACCTACCTGCTCCTTTAGGAAGCAGAAGGTATAGTAGCTGAAGAGCTAGGCTTAAGAATCGAAAAGAATTTTCTGCCTCAGACATTCAATATTTAAATTAACTTTGTCAAAATCATTTAACTGCTTTCACATTCCATTTCCTCCTTTACAAATCAGGTATAATAATAGTGTGAGGATTGCTGTAATAATTAAATGAGATAATATGTATAAAGCAGTTTACAACTTTAAAGTGTAATATAAACTTTACTGTTATTATTGATTCTGCTTGTATTAGTCTGGAACCAATAAACACAAATTTATTCATTCCAATTCATGACAGACCTTCAAATATTTGAAAATAGTTATCATATTTCCTGTACTTCTTCCCCTTTTTGGAGTTAGCATCCCCATTTCTTCCAATGGATCTTCATATGGAGTGATCTCAAGGTCCTCTAGGTTATTAGCATTCTTAAAATTTAACATCCAAAATAAAATATAGTTTTGAAGAAGAACTATTATGTTTTTAGTCTTAGGCCTTATACTTTTATAAATGCTTTTTGTCTTTTATATTATAGTGTTCACATTTTAATGTTGAAATTCCCTTAAAACCATCAAAAACTTTTTTTTTCTCAAAAGAACTGTTATTTACTTCTCTCCTATGGATATTTTAATTTATTGGGAATTTTTAAACTCATATGGATGAAAAGATAAATAGATGGTAGATGACAGATAGATAAGTGTGGCTTTGTATTTTATGTCTAGAAAAATAATTTTTTTAGGTTCAGAGCAACATTCTAGCCTACAAAATTCTTGTCTGACTGTCACATAATGAGTTTGGTGTCCCACTTGACTTTGTGTCATCTGAAAATCTTAGAGATATCATTTATTTTTTATTTAAGTCTTGAATAAAAACTAAAAATTATGTATACCATTTGACCCAGCAGTGTTTCTACTGGGCCTATATCCCAAAGAGATTTTATAGGAGGGAAAGGGACCCACATGTGCACAAATGTTTGTGGCAACCCTTTTTGTAGTGGCAAGAAACTGGAAATTGAAAGGATGCCCATCAATTGGAGAATGGTTGAATAAATTATGGTATATGAATGTTATGGAATATTATTGTTCTGTAAGAAACGACCAGCAGGACGATTTCAGAGAGGCCTGGAGAGACTTACATGAACTGATGCTGAGTGAAATCAGCAGAACCAGGAGAACATTATACACAGCAACAAGACTATACGATGATCAATTCTGATGGACATGGTTCTCTTCAACAATGATGTGATTCAAACCAGTTCCTATTGTTCAGCGATGAAGATAGTCATATACATCCAGAGAGAGGCCTGTGGGAACTGAGTGCGGACCACAACACAGCATTTTAACGCTTTCTGTGAATATCTCCATGCATTTTGTTTTCCTTCTTAGGTTGTTTTTTCTTCTTCTCTTTCTAGATCTGATGTTTCTTATGCAGTAAGATAATTGTATAAATATGTATATATATATATTGTATTTGTCATATAATTTATCCTATTTAGCATGTATTAGATTACCTGTCATGTAGGGGTGGGGGTGGGGGGGAAGGAGAAGAAAAGCTTGGGAAAAAAAGTTTTTGCAAAGGTCAATGTAGAAAAATCACTCATATGTTTTGTAAATAAAAAGCTTTATTTTTTAAAAAAAGAATAAAAACTAAAAACAGCTGTAGGATACTCTACCAGGGACCTCCTTCCCAAATGATACAAATCACATAGTGACTATTTTAGGTTGGATCATTCATTCAACTCAAAAACCATTTGATTTTACTACTACCTTATCCACATCTCTCCAACTTGTCCAAAACAATTTCCCACAGTATATCAAAGATTTTGCTAAAATCTCATTAAATACACACAGCATTCTATTTTTTTGTGCTATTATGTATTGTCCTTGTCAAACTAGGAAGTGAAGTTAGTTTGGCATTATCTGCCCTCATTTAAGCTATGCTGGATCTTTGTGATCATTTGTATTTTTCTTGATGTTCAGCCATCATCCTGTTAGTTCTTGAATTTGAAAGAATTTGAAATCAACTTTGTTGTTTCTAATTTGCAAATGTCATTGCCTTCATTTACAAATTAAAACATTTTCTTTTCCAATATTGTGGCAACTCTTTTCATTCTCCACAATCTTTCAAGGATCAGTGTCATCAAGTCAGCAATCACATCTGCCATTGCTCTCAGTATCTAAACATATAGTTTATCTTGATTTGGTGACTTGAATTTCTTAAGGGCAGCAGGTTGTTCTCTTCCTATCTTGTAAAGGTTATTTTTCTTGGCAGAAGAAAAGAAAAGTACAATAAGAATTTATTTTAAATTATTTTAAAGAGCAGCTTTATCTTGTCTCAGTTTGTGTCAGTCATCATTTTCCCATCTACCCAGAATGGAGACCCTATTCTTTGTTTGATTATCCTAGTTTTTCTCCAATAAAATTTTTAAAGCCTTTTTTTGTCCTTACCTCTAGTTTCCAATTTTCTCATAGTCTGAACTTTATCAATCCTGAAAGTCCTCTTACAAGACCAAATAATGCTTTTTTATCTACCCATCCTTTATTATCTATTCAGACTTTGATCTCTGCATAACATATTAGAAAAATCTTACATGTCCATTTAGTTCCCAGAACCTCCATACTGTTGACTTCAGGGAATTCCCTAAATCACTCATCTTCAGAATTGTTTATCTTTTTTGCACTTAATAAATAATATTTAAATTTTCCAATTACATGTAAAATTAGTTTTCAAACATTTATTTTGTAAGAGTCTAAGTTCCAAATTTTTCGCCCTTCCTCCTTTCTTTTATAGACAGTAATCAATCTGATATGTTATACATATACAATCATGTTAAACATATTCTAACATTAGTCAGGTTGTGAAAGGAGAATCAATAAAATGGGAAAAAATGAGAAGGAAAAAAACAACTTCATTCAGACTCCATAATTCTTCATAATTCTCTTTAATGTGAATAGTATTTCTCGTCACAAGTCTTTTGATGTTGTCTTGAATAATTGTATTACTGAAAAGGGCTAAGTCTATCTTATCGTAGATGATTATTTCATAATATTGCTGATATAATGTTCAATCTCCTGGTTCTGCTCACTCCATTAATCATCAGTTCATGTAAGTCTTTCCAAGTTTTTCTGAAATCTAACTACTCATCATTTCTAATACAATAATAGTATTCCATTACTGAACACAACTTGTTCAGTTATTTCCCAATTGATGGATAACCCCACAATTTCCAATTCTTTGCCACCACAGAAAGAGCTGCTATAATTATTTTATTGTACATGTGTGTCTTTTTCCCACTTTATTATCTCTTTAGGATGCAGACCTAGTATTGCTATTGCTGGATCAATGGATATGTACAGTTTTATAGCCCTTTGGATATAGCTCCAATGCTCTCCAGAACGGTTGTAACAGTTCACAACTCCACTAAAAATGCATTAGTGTGCAAATGTGAATTGTTTCTCTTTACATCTTAGAATTTGACTCTTGAAATTTTTTTTATACTTTCTGGTCTCACTTGTTTGATTGGAGTCTATAGAATTTTCTTTTTTTCTAAGTTCTTTAAAATCTATAAAAATCCAGGTTGCTCATCTGACTCCTTCTCTATCACAAAATTTAGATACACTAGTCACTTTCTTCTACCTTAACTTCACAACAATATCTCTATCATTTTTATCCCAGCAGCTAGTTTTTGTTGTTTATCAAAATAATTTCTGAAGAGGCTGTGGGAAATATACTATGAGAAAAAAAAACAGGATGCAAGCAAATTGTAGAAATCCTTGAATACAAGGGAAACTATTCTCAAATTATCATCCAAAATGAGAATTGATTCTATTCTTTTCTAATTCCAGGAAAGGGACTCAGCATTACTCAGTCATTAAAAACTATTTAAATTTGATATTTTAAATATTTCTATAGTTTTCTTGTTTCATTTTCAAACAAAAAGGAACCTATACTAAAACATGTATTACTTATTTCCAATTAATTCTTTCAAGTTTCTGGTTTGCCAGGGGGTTTGTGTGAAGAAAAAAACTACGTTCATTGAATGTAGTTCATCTACACATTGAAAATGGTAGAATTCTGAATCCAGAGGAAGAATGATGAAAGAAGGCAGGGGACTCTAGATGTCAGATAGGGCATACACAGACAGATGTAAATTGTTATAGCACTTAGATTTGCTTCACGATTTTTTTCTTTTCATTATAAGGAAGTATTCTAGAGGGAAAAGAGTACAGGAAAAAATATGTAAGTAAGTAAAAAAAGGCAGAAGTAAACCTTTTAATGTTTTAAATGAAAAAGGTATAATTAGATTGTTTGATTTTTTTAATGAAAAGTCAGATTCCCTCAGGAGATAAAAGATAAAACAGACATAATAATTTCCTTCCTTTGGATAAAACAGGGTTAGGGGTGCTTAAGTAAAATTTAACCTACACTTCAAATATGTGTGACCCATTTTTTCTACTCCTATATTCCTTTTTTTAAGCTCATCAAACTTGTTTTTGGAAATCCTATATGAAAAGGGGACCAGAGTGACATTAAACAAGCCAACCACATAAAGAACAAGCCTTTGACTCTGGTAAGGAAAGAAATTTCTTCTAATTTTAAAATGACTGCTCCCCTGTGATCTGTGTGTATTCATTCCGGCATGCCTATACGAAACAAGAACCTAAGCCAGGGAGTCACATATACACAGCAGGTATTAAGTGGGATTTAGAGACAGAGGTGGAGATGTTCCTTGGAAATATTTTATAGCACAATCCTTTGCTGCTTACCAGTATGCAGAAGGAAAATAAATTTGAAGTAGATTCCTTGGTGGTAATTGTTGTTGTTGCTTCTTTCTTAATATCATTCTTTCTGTTCTATAAGCTACTTTCTATGAAGGAAGAAAATACAGATCAAAATAATTCACATATTTAAAAATACAATTCAGCTATGTCTGCACTGGATTTTTTTTTAATAAATACGCTGATTACAGAGGTGTTTCCCTCTCTCTACCCCCAAAGCTATAACTTTGAGCCAGGTACAGTAGAAAAGATTATGGGCATTAGTCCTTCCCTTTCCAATTTTCACTCAACTTCATTCTGTAAATGTGATAGGGAGACATCAGATAGATTGGGGGAGGGGGAAGAGGTCTTAGGATGTCCATTTAATCTTAAGCTGCTTATTATGAAGCCTTTGCCCCAAATGAAGGTAAATTTTAAACAGTACTTAGATAATGGACATTTAGTTGGAAGCAATAATAGTATGGACTTCTGTCATCACACCAAAGCACAAAAGTCCAATGTAAAATTGTCTTTAAAAATCTAAAACTGTGGCATGTGTGAATGTATATGTGCACACATATGTACATATGCATATATATTTTTTGCATAAATATTGGAATGGATTATCAAAAAGGTAGTTTATGAACACATGAAAGAAAGCTGTGATCAGTACAACCCAAACTAGGTTCATTAAGTAAGTCATGCTACATTAATTTCATTTCCTTCTTATATAAGATTGCTAAATGGGTAGTTCTAATAAATCAATGGAATTCTGGAGACAAAACACACCAGTTTCTAGAAAGACACTTGGCAAAAGTTTTTCATACTTTTCCTTTTCAAAAAGATCAAGAGATAAGAATGTTAGTGTGATCATGTAGATGGGCCCAGAGCTCACTGACAAACTAAAGTTAAATACTTTGATTATTTATTTGCTTTTTCCACTTTTACGAAGAAGTATTTACTTCCAAGATATTATAAGGATAGAAATGCAAATATTTTCTCTCATTATCTTGAGGACATACTTCACCCTATGTCCCTTGATTTCTGGGGAAATCAGGTTCATACATAACATTTCTTCATAGTTTTGACTCTACCAACATCATAACCAAAATGCAGCATCATTGGCTCATGAGTACTTCTCGCAACTGCTGCTGAGCTGGTTCCTGAAGATAGCTTCTGGGGCATCTATCCAGGGTTGATTACAAAACCCATTGTGGAATCGATCCTCTGATCTTGTAGAACTGACTTCATGGAGCTTGTGAAAACCATGAGGTTATAGCCTCCAGTATAATGACCTCCACCTCAGTAGAAAAGAATAAATGTAAAGGTATAGAGCTGCATGTTAGTTTCAAAGAGAGAAAGGACCGTGGTCTGACAGGATTGTCTTTCCCTAGAGTTAGTCAGCCAGGAAGATGTCTACAAGGAGAGACAATCAAAATAAGAGCTAAAAGAGTTGGAAGGGGGAGGTACTGAGCTACCTGCCATAGGATTCTGCCCTTGAACTTGTCTTACTCTACATTTTTATCACCCTTGAACGAAGATGTTGATGACATCTCTAAGCAAATGAGAGAGAGAGACAGAGACAGAGGAAGAAAGAGAGACAGACATTCAGACAAACAGAGCAATGGAGGAAGTGACAGATACAGAGAGACAGAGACAGAAAGATAGTATGCGCAGATGTAATTCATGAAATGTCAATTTTGATGCCCCATCATAGCCTTGGAAATCACTAGATTCTCAAATGTTGTACCTATGGAGTACAAGCTATGGCAATTGTTAACAAACTGAAGGGATGTTTAACATAGCTCTACTAGCACTATAATATATGTGTTTTCTGTGAGCCACCTTAGCTCTTGTGAGACAACACAAGATTCACAGATTATGGGATCTAAAACTTTGAGGGATCTCATAATTTTATACATTATGAACCTCAGGCTCAATAACAAATCAACAGCATTAATTAAATACTTACTATAAATTAAAGTGATTTTTCTAAAATCATGGAGAAAATTAGGTCCAGAACCAGTATTTGAACAAGTCTTCTGATTCCAGAACTTGTAGAAGTTGACTATGAGATGATACATTTATGATACTCACAAAGACTTAACCTGAATCTTGGAAGTGATATGATCTGCAATAGTAGAAGGGGTTCCCATAGAGACAGCTGAAGGTATATGTAACCTATGTATACATTTAGACTATAAAGCAGAGATTCTTTTTTTTTCCTGAGGCAATTGGGGTTAAGTGACTTGCCCAGGGTCACACAGCTAGGAAGTGTTAAGTGTCTGAGACAAGATTTGAACTCAGGTCTTCCTGATTTCAGGGCTGGTGCTCTATCCACTACACCATCTAGCTGCCCCCAAAGCAGAGATTCTTAATGTTTTTTTTTTTTTTTTTATATCACAGACTCCTTAAGAAGTCTGGTGATATCTTTGTATCACTTCTGAAAATTATGTTTTGAAGTGTATAAACTCAAACAGGATTGCAAGAGAAATCAATCATCAAAAAAAGAGTCATCAAAATATATTTTGACATCCATATAATCATCAAAATATATTATTAAAACATGTTTTTGGAATCTGAGTTAAACAATCCTGTTCTTGAAGTAATGATTGTTTTAAGAAAGCCCAGAAGGTAAATGAGTATCACTTCTTTATATGTGTATATTTTAAATACATATCCCCTAATCTCTGGATTTTCCCCCCAAAATTCTTTGATTCAATAATGCTAATCATATATTAATCTACAGTATTCAGGAACCCATTATTTAATCAGCACAACTTCACTGATGACTTGTCTCCAGGATATGATTAAAGATATAAACCAATGTTCAAATGCAAAGACATTGTGGTTTCCCTCTATAGGGAAAAAAAATACTGGTTCTGAAGTAATGGATCTAGTGATGTCAGGCAGCGTGCCATAATGGATAGAGTGATGACTTGGAGCCAAGGAATACCTGGCTTCAAATAACTTAGCACACATGCATGAGCTGAGTGATTCTGGGCAAATTACAAGCATAAATCATTAGTCCTCAGTTTCCCCATCTGTAAAATGGAGATAATAAGAGCACATGCCTTCTCAAGTAGAATGAGGATCAAATTGAAATAGTATTTGTAAAGTGCTTTCCAAACCTTAAAAGTACTATGGGAAAATGACTTATTTTTATTTTACTGATAAAGTCAACCTTAATGACTTACATATGCTAAATGTAAATGAATCAAAGAATGTCAGAACCTCAATCATTTCAAAGATTTTGTTGTAAATATAAGGAAACTGATCCCCAGAAACTTTCCCAGAACAATGAGTAATAAGTGATAGGGCTGGGGTTTGAACTCAGGCTGTCTGATTCTCATCAATTGTTCTTTCCACTTTATCATTGTTTGTTTAATTATGTGACAGTTGTGATCAGTGTGAAAAAATTATTCCTTAAAAGAAACAAAAACTTTTAATATAGCTTGTAATTAAAGATTTTGTTATCTTCCAGAGATTCTCTCCTTTAAAAAATCAAAACTTCTCACCTTATAAAGAACATTAATCAAAAAAAAAAAAAAACCTACAGAGAGAATCTAGCTTAATCCTACTGTCTTGAGAATTGCTCAATCATCTGTCAAGCTACAGGAAATATGAATTTCCAATTATCCTGACTCTAATTGGCTTTATAAAACCAATATTTACCAGTATTTTTCTCCACAACCACCCAGTGAGGCAGGCAGTTTAATTATTATTAGCCTCATTTTTATAGATAAGGAAACTGAGTCTTAAGAAAATTAAGCAACCTATCATAAGTACTCAGGCAATGTCTTGGAGCTAGGTTTTCTTTGAATTCAAATTTTCCACACACACACACACTCTTGGAATATGAAGGGAAAACAATTTGAAGTTTAAGATGATATTCTTTCTGTCTTTTGTTTTTCTTTTTTACCTTTCCTCTTACCTAGACATTTTTGTGGACAAAACATCTAAGTCTTTATTTGGGGGGAAAGAAGAAAGAGGAAGGAAAGAAAATAGGGGGAGAGAGAGTCAGGAAATTCTAATATCATCTTGTTTCTGTCACATACCAGCTGTTTGTGGAAGTCATTTGCCTCCTCATACTCCATATAGATCTCTAAGATTTTAGATTACGGATTGCAGATGACCTGCCAGAAGTGTGGGATTTTCCCTTACTCTAGGGATTTCTTCACATTTATGAAATCAGAGATATGAATCAAAAAGAAAGAAAAGAATCACTTCTTTTACTTTGTATTTTTTATAATGTTCAGTCAAAAAGATCCAATAATTCATATTAACTCAACAACTCTAGAACTGTCCTCTGAGATTTCTATTTATTCAAACTTACCCAAATTTAATGAGTTATTTATTGGCGTATTCATTAAAGACATACTAAAGTCCAAACAATGATTTTGAATGGCAATCTGATTAAAGAATATATGTTTAGTGATAGGAAGAGTGGGGAGGATTAGAAAATCACTAAAACAGGCAAAAAGTAACTAGGCCATCAAAAGCTAAAGAAGATCAGTCTATAATTTCCAGATCAGATCTTATACAAATTAAATCTGTAGTAAATCCTTTAATGTATTTCTCTCTTGTTTTCCACAGTTATTAAAGAATTCCTTATAGAAAATGACTATTTTAATGTTTTACACTGCTGACTTGTCTAGGTAGAAAAGAAATATTTTCTTTTGAGAGCAAACTGTACTAGAAAGATCTATAACTTGACAAAGAATTTTTCTAAATATTCCCAACACAAACAAGTCGAGAGCTATGATATCTATATATAAAGTTATATGAATATCTTTCTATCTACTTATATACATACATGTACATATAGTATGTATATAATATTTGTATATGTATTTATATATGGACTCTGACATGCTTAAAGTAGATACAAAGATACATAAACACAAATCTGTTGACAAGGAGACAGAGAAAGAAGTAGACATGGGAGGGAGGAGAGAATATATGGGCTCTTTAGGGGCTAGGGATGCAACCCAACAGGTCCACACCGGTAGTGTAAACAAAGGAACTTAATTTCATCTGTTGAGACATCAAGCTACTTATAAGAATTGGCCTTCAAACTTCTCAAATCATAGTTCAAGATCATTCTAAGTATAAACCCAAGCCTACACTCACAGAGTTTTAGCAAAATGGATGTCAAACATAACCTAAATTGAAGGAGTTGTAAGGAAGACTGAAACAAGTCATGTTTCACCTTGTTTCAGATTCCACTGTAAATTCACTTCTGACAGTACAAGTGATGTCCTACTTCATCTTCTAGAAACGCTGAGTTAGTATTAGTCACCAAATCTCAGGAGATCATTGGCAGAGACTTTAAAGAATGCCACTCACTATGGATGTTGGGCATCATGAAATCATTCTAGAATAAAGAAACTGAGAGAAAAAGGAAGACAACTTAAAATGAAGAGAGAGACAGACAGCAACAGAGACCCAGAGATGAAAAGGACAGATAAAGATAGTCACAGGGGAAAAAAAGAAAAAGGGGGG
>JAJPUD010009296.1:0-34812 GCA_023553655.1 Myrmecobius fasciatus | reverse complement strand
AAGAAAGAAAGAAAGAAAGAAAGAAAGAAAGAAAGAAAGAAAGAAAGGAGGGAGGGAGAAAGGAAAGAAGGAAAGAAGGAAGGAAGGAAGGAAGGAAGGAAGGAAGGAAGGAAGGAAGGAAGGAAGGAAGGACAGAAGGAAAACAGAGAGGGAGGAAGGAAATAAAGGAGAAAGGGAAGAAGGGAAGGAGAGAAGAGAGGTAGGAAGGATGAAAGAGAGAGGAGAAAGAAAAAAGATAGAAGAAAAGATAGAAAGAAAAAGAAAGATTAACATACTCTTTACAAATTATTAAATGCTGAACCAGACTCATAGACATCACTGAATAGGCCAAAAGTGATGGTTATAGCAATAAATAGTTTATTAATGATGTTTTAGCATACCTGTGGGAAAAACTGAAGAGTATGTGTGGAAAAAATGGTTATTTTAATCTTGATCATAAAATATACTCCAAATCCATCCCCAAAATACCTGGAGCTACAGCAGAATATAGAGCATTCTAAAACCAAAAGAAAAGCAAATCTTCCTTCCTTCCCCACCCCCAATCCAGTTGCTGATCCAAAATTCCCAACATCAAACAGCTGTTTCAAATTAGAAAGGATGGTGAATATCCATTTGAAAATAAAAACAGAATTTAAGCAGGTAGGATGCAATTAACCAAACTGGAAGAGAGCCAGAGCTCTTCAGCTAACATCTCTGCTCATTATTAGATAACATTATTCTTGCCCTGCTTAACTCAGTGTAAGGAACTGAAAACATCCTGGCTTCCCTTCCTTGTTGGTAAATATCCAAAATTAAATGGGATTTTTCAAATTGAGCATTTAAACCCAGAGTATGTTCACATTTATATGTAGTAACAGATACAACAATAGCAACAACTTAGTGCAAAAAAAAAAACAATTTCTGCAGCACTTTTCTCACAATATCCTGGTAAGGTGAAAAGTTCAACTGTTTCAGCCATTTTTTAAAAAAAATTATCAAAGTAGCCTCATTTAGTGGAATTTATATAGGATTATATTTGCAGGCCATATAGCATACCTCCTCCTCTCCCCACCCCATCTTTTTTTTTCCCCAAATGAATTAGCAAAAGCTCCAAAAGATTGTCCAAGGTTACAAAAATATTAAGACTTGAATCCAGGTCTTTCTGACACCACGGCTAGCATTCTAAAAATATTACAATATTAATTTTAACTATGCATGTCTACAGATAGACTAAAGTTTGGTTGTCTAAAGAGAAGGGAGGATCAATTAGTGATTAACAATGATATATGAGTCTATATTTTCCCAATTTAAAGGTGTCTTGATTTGTTTCTGCTTTAGAGGACACAGGAATTCATTACCAAGGGATTATATAAAGAAAAGGTTTTAAATTATCTTCACATCACTTCTACATTACTCTTCATGCAAGCTGTCAACAACAGTGCTGCAAAGGATTAATAATAAGTAAAATACAAATTAACACTCTGAGGTTTTATCTCAGCCATCAGTATTGAAAAAGATGACAAAAGACAAAAATGTAAATATTGTAGAGTTTATGGGAAAATATGCTAAAAATTATAAATTTGGATTATACATTTGGAGGCATAAATTTGCATTATACAAAAGAAGTCACTATACTCTTATACCCTTAGCTCAGTGAGTATAAACTAAGTGTAAAGTCCAAGGACCCATCAAGGACAGAAGGCAAGTATGTGTACATGTTTATATAGATGTGGTGCAGTAGTGTGTGTGTGTGTGTGTGTGTGTGTGTGTGTGTGTGTGTGTGTGTTTGTGTGTGTGTAGGCAGAGACATAATGGACCATGGGATATGGAATGAGGCTCATGTTTTCATTTATGGCCAATATCTTGATTTGTTTTGAATAATGGTACTTTTTTGTTAAAAGAAAAGGTTCTACTGTGTATACCCTTTGATTCATCAGTGTCTTTACTGGGTCTGTATCCCAAAGAGAACTTTAAAAAGGTAAAAGAACTCACATGTACAAAATTGTTTGTGGCAGCCCTTTTTGTAGTGGCAAGGAACTGGAAACTGAATGGATGCCCATTGATTGGAGAGTGGCTGAACAAATTATGGTATATGAATATTATGAAATATTATTGTTCTGTAAGAAACGACCAGCAGGATGATTTCAGAGAGGCCTGGAGAGACTTACATGAATTAATGCTAGGTGAAATGAGGAGAACCAGAAGATTATTGTACACAGCAAAAACAAGACTATGTGATGATAACTGTGATGGACTTAGCTCTTTTCAACAATGAGGTGACTCAGGATAATTCCAATGGTCTTATGATGGAGCAAGCCGACTGAATGTGGATCACAACATAGTATTTTCACCTTTTTTGCTGTTGTTTGCTTGTTTTCTTTCTCATTTTTCCCCTTTTTGGTCTGATTTTTCTTGTGCAGCATGATAAATGTGGAAATATGTTTAGAAAAACACCACATGTTTAACCGATTTTGCTTTGTTTGCTGTCTGGGAAGGGGTGAGGGATAAAAATTTGGAATACAAGGTTTTACAGGGTGAATGTTGAAAACTATCTTTGTGTGCATTTTGAGAATAAAAGGCTACCATTAAAAGAAAAAGAAAGGATTCTATTAAGTGGCAGGGACAAGAAGGTGGAATATTTATGAAATAACATCAATACAAAATAGAACCTTTAGAAAAATGTTTGCAGTCTCTTTTCCCACTTAACCTTATATATCAAAGGACTTTATAATAAGAGCATTATTAATATTATCTCCTGTAATCACCATCTTTCAAAGTTTTCGAATCTTTACACTACCACAATTGTAAAAACTAAGTTGCACTTTCACACTTGGGGTAATCTTACAATTTTCACGTTGGAAAATCACAAATCATAGATTCAGAATAGAAGAGAATTCATAGATCATCTAGTTATGCACCCTGTCATTCTTAAAAGAGGATGGTCAAGAGGATTTTAATCAACTTTAGTAAGAATATTGGAGGTTCACACTAATCTGTTCAATTCTTCAAGAGTGTGTTTATTTTCCTGAAAATTACCAAATATTAACAGACACTTGCAGAAAACCATATTCAACATGTTTTAGCCCAAAGGTACTTAAAAAAATTGAGCAAATCATTCTACACTACAAGAAAATATTCTTCAAATAAGGAGATGCTGGTTTATATATTTCAGTTGTTTATATATGTGTATATATATATATATATATATCTTCTTATTTATGAAAAAATCTGGTAATATGCAAAATAGCCAATCAGTAGGTGACAACATTTATAGATATCTCATTATTTGAAAAATATCACATTGTTGCTCTGTAATGTGACAAAGGAATGGTTCAAACATTCTGAAGAACAATTTGTAATTATGCCCAAAGGATTATAAAATTATGTATAGACTTTGACTCAGCAATATCACTACTCAGCATGTCTCCCAAAGATATTTTTTTAAAAGGAAAAAAGCATTTCTGTATAAAAATATTTATAGAATTCTTCTAGTAGTGGCTTCCAAAGATTTGGAAACTGAGGCAATGCCTATCAATTAAGGAATGGATGAATAAGATATAGTATATTGTTGTGATGAAATACAATGAGTTCTTTAAGGAATAACAAGAAGGATGGTTTAAGAAAAACCAGGGAAGACATAAATTGATGCAAAGTAAACTGAGCATAAACAGGAGAATAGTGTACATAATAACAGCAATAGTATGATAAGGATCAACTGCAAAAGATTTACCTACTCTAATTAACCTATTAACTCAAAACAATTCCAAAGGACTCACAAAGAAAAGGAAAAAAAGAGTTATCTACATCCAGAGATAGATGCAATGAACTCTGAGTACAGATTGAAGCATACTTTTTCACTTCCTTAAATTTCCTTGTCATATTTTTTCTGTAACATGACTGATACATAACCTTGACCTGTAACATGACTGATACATAACTGATTGCATAACCTCACATGTATAATTGATATATTGCTTTTTTTCTCAATGGGTAGGGGGGAAAGGTGGAAGGAAGGACAGGAAATGGGAACTCAAAATTTTTTAAAGATGAATGTTAAAGTATACTTTTAAAAAAAAAGAAAGTGACAAAGGAAAAAAAAAGTTTTGATTTGTTTATACTCTTAACAAATGATCAATGATCCTCCTTTCACCCCTCAATCCTAGAACATACTTTAAGTATTTTTTATTAATACTTTTTATTTGCAAAACATATGTATGGGTAATTCCTAAACATTAACCCTTACAAAGCTTTCTGTTACAAAATTTTTCCTCCCTATTCCCCACCCCTCCCCTAGATGGCAGGATATCCACTACATGATAATTATGTTAGAATACTTAAGAAATCGAATATATGTATAGTTATTGCCACACATCATTTTTTGTACAGGAGGAATCGTATCTACAAGGAAGAATAATCCGATAAAGGAAATACAATGCAAGCAAACCTCAATAGAGAACATGAAAATGTTATGTTGTGGTCCACATTTCACATCCCTCTCTCTGGGTGTATATGGCTCTTTTCACTGAACAATCGGAACTGGTTTGAAGCATTTCATTGTTGAAGAGAGTCATGTCCATTAGAACTGATCCTCATATAGTATTGTTGTTGCCGTGTATAATGATCTCCTGGTTCTGCTCACTTCACTGAGCATCAGTTCATGCAAGTCTCTCCAGGCCTCTCTGAAATCATCCTTCTGGTCATTTCTTACAAAACAATAATATTCCATAATATTCATATACCATAATTTATTCAGCCACTCTCCAATTGATGGACATCCCTTCAGTTTCCAGTTTCTAGCAGCTATAAAAAGGGCTGCCAGAAACATTTTTGCACATGTGGGTCCCTTTCCTTCCTTTAAGATCTCTTTAGGATATAAGCCCAATAGAGACACTCCTGGGTCAAAGGGTATGCACAGTTTGATAACTTTTTGAGCATAGTTCCAAATTGCTCTCCAGAATGGTTGGATCCGTTCACAGTTCCACCAACAATGCATCAGTGTCCCAGTCTTCCCACATCCCCTCCAACACTTGTCGTTATCCTTTCCTGTCATTTTAGCCAATCTGACAGGTATGTAGTGGTATCTCAGAGTTGTCTTAATTTACATTTCTCTGATCAATAGTGATTTGGAGCACCTTTTCATATGATTATAAATAGTTTTAATTTCATCATCTGAAAATTGTCTGTTCATATCCTTTGACCATTTATCAATTGGAGAATGGCTTGAATTCTTATAAATATGAGACAATTCTCTAAATATCTTAGAGATGAGACCTTTACATACTTTAAGTATTATAGGAGAAGTGAAAGTTGCATGGAATTAAGAACTTGTCTAGAAAAGTTCAAGAAAAACTTTCTCTCTGTGTGACCTGACAAGTAACTTAAATTCTCACTGTACCAGGTAAATCTCTAAGTTATTGAACAGTTACTAATATATATTAGTATAATGAGTTCCTTTACCAAGAGTTCTCTAAACTGATTAAATCATAGGTATAACCCAGAGCTTTCCTAATCTCATGAAATTGTATTTATTAAAAACTTTAAAAAATAAATTAAAAAAAACCTTGTTAATCAGTATTTATGAAGAAGGGAGAAAAGGCTAGGATTTATTTTATAGTTAAGACAAAGTGAAGTCCTTTGTTACGTAGAAAAAAATAAAGCAACTTTCATCATCATCATCATTATCTCACATCTAAATAATTTAGATTACTTATAATCTAAATATATTTAATTTACAAATTAATATTTTTAATTTGATAATTTACAAAGTGCTTTTTCACATTAGTTATATAAAGTAGATAAGAGAAAAATGAGGTTCAGAGAGGTCAAATGATTAATTATCTACAGTCACAGAGCTATTAAATAGCAGAATAAAGAATCCCAATTTTTTCTGCAAACTTACTCTTTTACCACTCCTACTTAATTGCCTTTATAATGGCACATATATAAATTCAGTTCCATGGACAATATGCAGTGTGATAATTATTTTCCAGGAACTACATAAGGATCATGACACTGGTACTTGAATTCTGACCATGCACCATCAATGTAATATGCTAGAAATCTTACTGTCTCTGTAGCATGAATTTCTTATCCAGAGGGAATTTATAGTCTTGATTATTTTCTTCAAAAATGTCATGAATACATCTGAACCCATCTTAAATAATTACTAGACAAAAACACTGAGAAGCATAATAAATTTGAACATGTATTAAGGACTTTATTATGGGTGAAACATAGTAATAGTATTTAAACAAAAAATAGATGATGGGCACTTATCCCAACTTGCCTGTAGTAATATGCAAAAATTTTACTTAGATGCTTACATTTTCCTTAATTGTTAGTATTATAAAAAGGTTGAGGCTACACTTGGAATTTTTAGATTCATTTTCACACTCATGTTTAATGCTAGGATAATGTGTAACATGCTATTTTGCTCAGTTTTTCTTAATCTTTGAATCTGTTCATAATTTTTTTCAGAGAAATTTCCAGCTAATACATGAAAATAAAATTTGGCATAGGTCCCATATAACTTTGAGCATGTGATAATGCTGCTGCAAATCTTCTGATTTCATAAACTCCTTAATATGCTTTTTGTATGTATACTCCCTTTTGGGTACTGGGAAATTTTAATTATTTAAAACTATTTCTAGTTCAGTTTCACTGCTAAAAGTGGTTCAGATTTTTTCAAAAGCAATTCTCAATTGTTTTGGAATCTACACACACATTTTCTGTTTGATTATGTCTTTTGAAGGACTATGTGTGAGATACCAGACCTGATTTACCTTCAAATGAAATACACAGTTGATGTTGCATTAGCAGGCATTGTCTAAACCAAATATGCTGCATTTTCCATCACAGAAATCCATAGACCTTTCCTATTGTCAGGAAACGAGCTTTATAGCTAAAGCATACTGACTTGAGACAAGGTTGGGTTGGGGGGGGGAAGAAAGAGGGAATCATAAACGAGTTTTGATAGGTCTTTACAAAAATATAACCAATTACCAATTTAAAATCCTGCTTAGCCACAACAGAATGCTCTGCGATCAATTACATTTAGGGTTTTAACCTATAGATTGAAAAAATGAAAAGGCTGTGTTAATAACTTTTTCAACTGGCCAAATGATATCCCTGGGGGAAAAAAATGTAATCCTCAAACCCTCGGTAATATCCAATTGTTGCTGTCACATTTACTACTGGGGGCAGAGCTTCCTACTGCTCAGCCAACAAGCTACTCTAGACCATCACTTGTGTTTCTACAATAAAAGACCATTGCAGACCATTTTTCTCCTTCTCAAATACTACTGATCTTCCTATTTCCATGGTAACCGACTCCTGCTGGCATGATCAAGAAAAAAACTGATTTGGGATTTTAATTAATTGCTTAGAAATGGAAATGTAACAGCGACTGGCAGTTCAACTAAGCACGTTTTGCAAAGTGAATAAAAATAGAGTTTCTGAAATACTTGAAATTGTTTCAGTGGCTGTAGCACATCTTTTCCTAGACACCTTAATTTATTCCATTCTCCAAAATAAATCTGCCAAATGTACTAAGCCATTTTGTCAACACAAATCATTTTGGCAAATACTTTAATCCTTCTTCTTAACAAAATGTATTGTAATTTTTAAAAATCTAACCCATCAGTGTGAACCCACTGGGTTCCATCTGAAAATACTCTTAAGCCATTACTAGGTTATGTTTATAAGAAGCTGTCATCTCTTTGCAAAGGGAGATCCCTATTTCTGAGTTTTGCAAGTACAGTCTAGTCACTCAAAATCAGTAGCTCCTACAATTTTATGTAGGGAGGGAAGTCTAATTGGTCTCTTGAAGTTTTATCCTTTAGTAAATTTCATATCTGGGCAAGTTTGGGAACATTCAGAGATTTTAAAATTTATAAATAAGAGCAAGACCAAAGAATAATGCAGCTAAGCATCACAGTGGGTTGAGTCCTAGAATTGGAGTCCAGAAGACCTAAATTCATATACTCAGCCAAAGATAGCCCTAGTAGATGTATGGCCCCAAATAATGCATTTAACTTGTTTTCCTCAGGTTTCTTATCTGTAATATGGGAATAACAACATAGTCTACTTCCCTGAATTGTTAGGAGAATTAAATGAGATAAAATCCTTTGCAAACCTTAAAGAACCATTTAATGAGATAATATATTTCCATATCAGTTGTACTGTTTCTGTTATCTTTAATGAGAGATTTTAGTGCCTGAATTATCACAGAATTGGATAATCCTGAACTCTGTAAAAATGGTATAATGAACTGAGCATTATATCAGAAATCAGAAGAACAGAACTCAAACACTGGTTATCCTACTTATTACCTGTTTGTTACCTAATATCTCTCAGTCTCAGTGACCTCATTTATAAAATAAAAGACTTCCAACTCTAAAACCTTCTACTTCTAAATATATGATCCTATGATCATGAAGTATTTGCAATTCAGACTTTCATTACCAAAAATAATAAGTTAAGGCAATTCCATGGATACTTCAGGAAAAAAAATATTTGAATTATATAATTATGATTTCATAAGTTTGGGTATGTAGCAGGTATATAAATATCATCACAATAAACCTTGGCATTTCTGGCATGATATGACAGTCTTCTGATTAATCAAATATCAATCAATTACCATTGTACCATTACCAATGTCCATTACCATATATGTTATGCACAGAATATCAGTTTTCACAGTGAAGGGAAGGAGCCTATGAACACATATAAAAACACACATACACACATTCTGTATGTCTATATATTCAATACAAAAACTTAACTGACATTAAATTAATTTCTTTTAAACTTGTTTCAAAAAGACTTTAAAATCTTATAGAACCATAAGATCTTCCCAATGCATATTGGTTAATATTATATTGACAATGGTAAGAAAAATCATTTAAATGATCTCTCATTAATGAAATCCATAGAACACCATTTTCAGCAAGAAACCATATAAACTATGTAAACAAGAACTTTACAATTCTGACCTTAGCTTTTTCCAGCTTATAAGTGTAATAACTAAGGTTTGATGAAGGAAGGATTTATGGTGGCAATTGAGAAAGGCAAGGGTGAAACCAAAAGTGATCGCAAGCACTTAACACTTAACAAAAAACAAAAATAAAAATAAAAAACATTTAATTGATGATAAGTATAGGAAATATAAACTGTGCCAAAAATTAAGCTATGATCAAAGAACAGGTTACCTCAACTAATGCTTATGCCTACTAATAAATATAATAATGTTATTATTATATAGCACAGATTAGCATTCAAATACTTTATACTTTGATGTATCAGTGATTTCATCTTTGTGGTTATAATCTATAAGATGCTCATCATAAGCCATTTATGATTTCTTATCTTGCACAGTTCTTATTCATATCTTATGATAAATTTTTTATCCACCTTTTTCTTAGTCTTTCTAAAGGTTTCTTTAGAAAGGAGAAAGAAATAATTATTTATATAGTATCTGCATTTTACACAGAAGTCCTTATGCCAATAAAATCATAGGTATATTCTTTATCTCTATCTTTAACATCTTATGACCATTATTAATAATGATATGGACTTATAGAACTCTACATTTTATGAAATATTTCATAATGATTCAATTTTAATTAATATTTATGTAATAAATCACACTTTCTAACTATAGTCTGCAGATTGTTTCTTATATAATGATTAATGATGTCATCAGAATTCCATGGATATTTTCCCTAAATATTAACAAAGTTTTTGATGAAAACATTTCAGACTATTCTTTTGGTGATATCTCTGAAATAACAGCTCAAGTTTCTACTTGTCTTCTGATAAAGGTAGAGAGATACCATTGATGATGATACTATCAAATGGATTCATAATGATCTGAATGACTGAAACAAAGGATGGTGGCAATTGTTAAACATCAATATAACATGGAGTCTCTAGCATTGCTGGCAACTCTGCTTGTCTCAATATTGGTGAACAATTTTCTCAATGACTTGAATTAAATTATATATGGTAGAGTCATCAAGTAAGTGACAAAAAGCTAAGGTGGATATCTAACAAACTGAATGGCAGAGTTAGGACAAAATAGAATTTTGACAAACCAGAGCATTGAGTTGAATCTGAGAAGAGGAAACTCAATTAGGATAAGTCTTGAATTTGGGTACAACAAATTATCTTCACAACTATAAGATTAAAGAAGCAAGGAGACAGCAACCCTGACAGTTCTATAATAAAACTGCATGACAGCCATTTATCTGATATTTCTTCACTGATATTTTGTTTGTTGAGTTCATGTGGAGATTGCCCATTGTGTACTTTTTAATCTTCTTTTGGAAATTAGTCATTTTATAGACTTCAAAGGTTAAGCTCCATTAATTTATATTCAAAACATCCAGTTGTTAGCCTCTTTGTGAAGTCTGTTCAGTGTACAACTAGTTTTTGGAATGTTTTAACTGTTTAATATTAAATTTAATAAGATCTATCAATCCTTATGATCTGTTTGGGTAAGGGAGTATTAATCTTACTATATAGCAGCCTTGTAAACACACTCCCTAATATTAAATTAAGATCATATTATTTTTTATTTGGATATATTTTGTTCTCCTGTCATCCATTATATTCTCCCAAAGGTATCTATTAAGATGTGTACTGCATATATGTCAATTTTTCCTAATATATTCTTCCTAGTTAATTTTAACTAGTATAGTAGAAAGTCTCATCATACTCAGGCTCAGTTTACTCCTTGAAAATCCCAGCAGATTGCCTTGCCAGGAGGAGTACAGAGTATGTTATAAGTATCACTTGTAATTGCTTCAATTTGCTCTCTGGATTCAAGCTCACATTCACTACTTGGTCTTCCTCAGAATACCGAAAGTATTTTCCACACATTGTATCCAAAAGGCATTTTTATATCATTGGTTAAAGTTTCCATGAGATAAACTACCTTTTTAATATGATTTTAAAGGAATAAAATAATTTGATGTTAATTATTTAAATCAAATGATTAGTACAGTGCTTTTATGAAAATCCCTCTTTAAAAGCTATGCTCATTCCTCTTCATAAGATATTATAGGGGGGCGGAGCCAAGATGGCATGACCAAAAAATAAAATAAAATAAAATAAAAAAGAACCTAGATAGCATTCTTCAAGAAATCAAATAGAGTGGGGAAATACTGATTGAAAGAATAAATCTATCATCTTTGGAAAGAGATCCTACAAGGAAATCCAAAATATTGTTGTGAAACACCAGAAGTACAATCTCAAGGAAAACAATACTGTCATCTGCCAGACAAAAACAGTTCAAATATCAAGGAACATTAATCAGAATTACCCAGGATCTAGCAGGTTCTATAATAAAGGATGGGAGGCCTGGAATACCATATGCCAGAAGACAAAGGACCTAGGGTTACGATAAAAAACTAGCTAACTACCCAACAAGACTCAGCATCATCTTTCAGGGGAGGCAATGGAGCTTCAATGAAGTAAAAAAGACTTTCAATCATTTCTATTGAAAAAAACAGAACTAAACAAAATTTAATCTACAAACGTAGGACTCAAGAGAAGCATAGAAAGGTAAATAGCGGAATATATATATATATATATGTATACATATACATACACACATATATATACATGTATGTATATATACATATATATTAAAGGTTAAACTAATAACATCTCTAGGTGGGAAAACAAAACCTCTAACTCTTGAAAACTGTATCTGTCACTGGGGCAGACAGAGGAGATTATCACAGGGAAAGAGGGTGTGGTTGTGAATGGACTCTGATGATATGACATCAAAGAAAAAGACATTAAAAAATGGGAAAAAGTCTATACTGGAAAAAGAAGAAAGGGGCTTTATAATAGGATGATTAGTTTACAAGAAGAGGTACAAAAGACCTATTACAATTGAGAGAGAATAGGGAGGGAGATGAGCACTGTCTGAAGCTTGATCTCATCAGTTATGATTCTAAGAGGGAATAACTGAATTGTTCAGTTGAGTATAGAAATTTGCAGTTATGATTACCAGCTCTGTATTTCCCTCCCTTCTATGTGAATGTGAATAGGATAAACTTTCCCATAAAATGGAGGTCAATAGCAGAATAGATTAAAAAACAATCATACACTATGTTGTTTACAAGAGACACATTTGACCCAGAGAGACACATACAGAGAAAAGGGAAAAGACTGGAACAGAATTTATTATGCTTCAGCTGAAGTAAAAAAAAAAAAGCAGGGGTAACAATTCTGATCTCAGATAAAGCAGAAGCAAAAATAAATCCTATTAAAAGAGATAAGGAAAGTACAATTTGATAAAGGGTACTATAAATAATGAAGTAGTAACAATATTAAATGTGAAAGTACCAAGTGATAGAGCAGCCAAATCCTAGAAAAGATTTTAAGCCAGCTACAGGAAGAAATAAATAATAAGACTATATTAGTGGGGACCTCAATCTTCCCATCTCAGAATCAGACAAATCTATCCACAAAATAAACAAGAAAGAAACTAGGGAGGCTAATAGAATCCAAGAAAACCTAAATATGATAGACCTCTGGAGAAAACTGAATAGGGACAAAAAGAAATACACATTTTTCTCATCAGTACATGGCATCTTCACAAAATTGACCACATATTAGGGCATAAAAACCTCACAATCAAATATGAAGAAAGGCAGAAATAATAAATGATTTCTTCTCAGGCTACAAGGCAATAAAAAGTATATTCAGTAAAAAAACAGGGAAAGATATACTAAAAACCAATTGGAAATTAAATAATCTATTTCTAAAGAATGAATGGACCAAACAAAAAAACACAGTAAAAATCCATAATTTCATCCAAGAAAATGACAATAATATGACAGCATACAAAACCTATTGAATATGGCCAAAGCAGTTCTTTGGGGAAAATTTATATCTCTAAATAGTTTTACATGAATAAAATAGAGAAAGAAGAGATCAATAAATTAGACATGTAACTAAAAAAGCTAGAAAAAGAACAAATTAAAAACTCCCAATTAAATATCAAATTAGAAATTTTGAAACTCAAAGGAAAGATTAATAAAATAAAGACTAAGAAAATTATTGAACTAATAAAACAAAACTAAGAGTTGGCTTTATGAAAAAACTAACAAAATAGATGAAGTTTTGGTTAGTTTGATCACAAAAAAGAAAGAAAAAACCAAATCACCAGCACCAAAATCAAAAGGTTGAATTTACCACTAATAAAAAAATAAAATAAAATAAAATAATAATTAGGAGCTATTTTGCCCAACTCTATGGCAGCAAGTCTGACAATATAACCAAAATGGATGAATATGTACAAAAATATAAATTGCCCAGATTAACAGAAGAGGAAATAAATTATCTAAATAGTCCCATTTGGGAATAGGAAATTGAAGCCATTAATGAACTTCCTAAGAAAAAATCTGTAAGGCCAGATGGATTCACAAATGAATTCTATCAAACATTTAAAGAATAATTAATTCCAATACTATGTAAACTATTTAGAAAAATATGCAAAAAAGTCCTGCCAAATTGCTTCCATGACACAAATATGGCACTAATATCTAAACCAGGAAGAGTCAAAACAGAGAAAGAAAATTACAGATCAAACTCCCTAAGGAATATTGATGCAAAAAATTTAAATAAAATGTTAGCAAAGAGATTACAGCAACTTATCAGCAGGATAATATGCTATGACTGAGTGGGATTTATACCAGCAATGCAGGGCTAGTTCAATATCAGGAAAACTATTACCATAATCGACTGTATCAATAACAAAACCAACAGAAATCATATGCTCAATAGATGCAGAAAAAAACTTTTGACAAAATATAACACTCATTCCTATTAAAAAAAATACTAGAGAACATGGGGATAAAGGGAGCTTTCCTTAAAATAGTAAGCAGTATTTATATAAAACCAATAGCAATAATTATTTGTAATGGAGAGAGGCTGGATGCATTCCTGATAAGTTCAAAGGTGAAACAAGGATGCCCATTATCACTATTATTATTCAACATTGTACTTGAAATATTGGCTTTAGCAATAAGAAAAGAAAAAAAATAAAGGAATTCAAATAGGCAAATGTCATTCTTTGCAGATGATATAAGAATCCTAGAAAATCATCCAAAAATTTACTGGAAACAATTCACAGCTTAAGCAAAGTTGTAGGATATAAAATAAACCCACATAAGTCATTGGCATTTCTATATATTACTGACAAAGCCCATCAGCAAGAGACTGAGAAATTTCATTCAAAATTACTATAAATAAAATAAAACAAAATACTTATCTATCAAGATAAACCCAAGAAGTATATATGAGCACAAATTACAAAACACTACTCACCCAAATAAAGTCAGATCTAAACAACTGGAAAAATATAAATTTCTCATGGATAGGCTGAGTTAATATAATAAAAATAACAATTCTGCCTAAATTAAACTACATTTTTATATGTTGTACCGATCAAAATGCCAAAAAAGTACTTTAATAGGCCTAGAAAAAAATAATAATAAAATTCATCTAGAAAAAGAAAAGTTCTAAAATATCAAGGGAAATAATGGAAAAAAAATAGAAAAATGTTGGCTTAGCAGTACCAAACTTAAAATTGTATTATAAAGTAGCAATCATCAAAAGCTTTTGATACTGGCTAAGAAATAGAGTAGTGGATCAGTGGAACAGATTAGAGACACAAGACACAATAATCAAGACCTATAGGAATCTAGTATTTGATAAATTCTCAAATTCCAGCTTCTGGAGTAAAAACTTAATATTTGATAAAAATTGCTGGGGAAAACTGAAAAACAATGTCAGAAATTTGCCATAGGCCTACATCTCCCTCCACCCCCATACAAAATAAGGTCAAAATGGGCACATGATTTTGGGCATAAAAGATGATAACCATAAACAAATTAGGAGCACAAGAAATAATTTATCAGATCTTTGGAGAAATGAGGAATTTATGACTAAAGAAAAAATAGAGAACAGTATAAAAAGCAAAATGGAAAATTTTGATTACATTAAATTAAAAAAGCTTTTGCACAAACAAAACCAACAGAAATAAGATTAAAAGGGAAGTATAAAACTGGGGGGAAAATCTTTACAGCCAGTGTTTCTGATAAAGGTCTCATTTCTAAATATGTAAAGAACTTTCTCAAATTTATAAAAATAAAAATAAATGCATACATAAAAATTTATAAAAATAAAAATATTCCCTAAATGATAAATCATCAAATGATAAGAACAGACAATTTTCAGATGATGAAATTAAAGCCATCTATGGTTATATGAAAAATGCTCTATATCACTATTTATTAGAGAAATGCAAATTAAAACAACTCTGAGGTACCATCTCACTCCTCTCAGATTGGCTAAAATGACAGGAAAAGATGATGATAAATGTTGAAAGGGATGTGGGAAAATTTCGGACACTAATGCATTGTTGGTTATGAAAAAATCCAACAATTCTGGAGAGAGATTTGCAACTATGAGCAAAGGGCTATAAAACTGTGCATACCCTTTGGCCCAGCAATGCCATTGCTGGGTTTGTATCCCAAGGAAATCTTAAAGGAGGGCAAAGGACACTCATGAACCAAAATTTTTGTTGCAACTCATTTTGTGGTAGCAAAGAATTGGAAAATATGAGTGGGGAATGATTGGACAAGTTGTGGTATGAAAATAATGGAATATTGTTGTTCTATAAACAATGGTTGATTTTAGAAAGGCCTGGAAAGATTTACATGAACTGATGCTAAGTAAAACAAGAGAACTAGGAAGAGATTATACACAATAACAGCAAGAATGTGTGATCATCAAGTATGAAAGACTTGGTGGTTCAGTGATCAAAAACAATCCTAATAGACTTTGGACAGAAAATGCCATCTATATCCTGAAAAAGAACTAATGAGATTAGATGTAAATAAATACATACTATGTTAACTTCTTTTTTCTATTTTTTTTATCTCTCCCATGATTTTCCCTTTAGCTCTGATTTTTCTCTTCTAACATGATGTATAAAGTAATATGTGATAAAAACAAATAAATTTACTAGAAAAAATGTCTCCTCAAGCCCTTTTACTTTTAGTGCTTTCTGAGATTTTTTCCAATTTATTGTGCATATACCTCGTTCATACATAAACTGTCTCCTCTAGACCACTGAGAAAAAAGACTATTTTTTGTATTTCATTTTATGTCCAATACTTAACACACTTAATGCTTTATATATTCTTATTAAAAATTAACATAGAAATATTTTGATTGACTTAACATGTATAATTTATATCAAATTGCTTGTTTTCTTAAGGATGGATGAAAAAGAGGGAGAGAATTTGAAACTCAAAATTTTAACAGATAAATAAATATAAAAATGTTTTATTTACATTTGAGAAAAAATAAATAAAAATTAAATATGAAATGAAAAATAAATAAATTCTTGTTAACTTATTATCTAGGCAAATCATAAGAAGTTTAAACTATGTATCTGGAAGATACCATGTGTAATATTAGTATTCTTGACATTATTGTTTAGATGATGTGTTTTAAATGGAAAATAGTTTCCTTTGTGGAATCAAATATTCTAGCATTTTCACTATTCAGGGGCCCGCATATGTTCATGTGTCTGTCTGTACACACATATATGCATACAAATATAAATATGCACATGCATGAATAAGTTTGTGTATATATGTATATATATACATATTTATATATGAATGCTGAACTGAGTCAAAGGTATGACAATAATCAAGAAAATCCCTATTAATGTCATAGTGCTTTCATGTGGCATATTAAATAATCATCAATTCAATAATGAATTGTTGTTTATATCCTGAAACCTTTTGGAATATCCTTTCTGCTTTTTAACTAATATAGATTCTTATATGTGTTTTTATATTTAGAGGCAATGCAATATGATAATATTTTCTTTTAAGTACATATACATAGTACTGGTTTATATTTGGAAATCACTTTTAAAAAATCTTTTTATAATACATATACTTTCTATTAAGAAATATTTAAATAAGCTTGCCTCACAGAGGAAATTGACAAAGTTTTTTCTAGTGATTTGTACATCATTATGAAGAATTTGAGCTGATAATTATAGATTTTTTCTGAAACTTTCCAACTTTGCAGACAATTAAAAGTTTTGACGCCTTCCCTTTTTTTCATTTTTTTGTCATTCATTGCATTAGTAGTACAAACTGATACAAAAGCTTTCTATTTCACAGCTGATTCAACTCACATTTTTGCTTTCTTGGATTTCTATTGACCATTTATGTCACTATTGAGTGTCTATATTATCCTTCTTCCATCATAATTGATTCTCAGGACTCTATAATATATTGTTTTAACATTTGCTTTGAGAGAGTTGTTCCTATTCTTTGGATGATTTAAATGATTTTTTTTGACCTTAACCATTTGGTTTTTGTTTTTAGTTGATGATTAAGGTGACACCAATAATTTCTGGCATATTGTTTTTTGATTTCTAAATTCCATTCTTCATATTTCTTTTCTATCGTCTTTAACTAGACAATATTATGCTTACGTTCCTACTGCATGTGCCAGCAAGAAAGTGATGTAATCTTCCATTGTTTTTCCATGAATATTTAAGAGTTTCCTCAAATCACTTCTGACATGGTGCTAATTAATTAATTAATTGATTCGACTGTATTCGAGTGTTCCTAATGAGTTTTGTCTTTCCTTATATGGGTTTTCCTGTAGCAATAGTCACATTACAGCATTCTTGTGTACAAGACCTAAAATATTTTTTTATTTTTCAAATATTATGTGAGGATGCATAAATTATAATAGTTATGAAGCCATATTTTGTACTTGCTCTGTTTTGATGTAATTAATCTATTAGTTAGATTTGTTCTATCAAACTCAAAAAGAATTTTTCACTATTCCAATGTAAATGTGCCCATTTTCTTTTTAGAATCTTTCAAGGCTTTAGCATTACTTTTTGCCACCATTTTTTTTCCATTGGGTAACATTTTTGGTTTTCAATGTTTTTGAGTTTTTCAGTTTCTCCCTCATAAGTTTGAAATAAGTCCTTAAATCCCATGCCTTTTTTATCTTATAGTGGTTTTGTATTGATTTTCAATACATTATTGTATAGTTTAGAGCTGAGGTTATTAATGTCAAAAACACTGCTAAGTTCTTGATAATAAATGATAATATGTGTTCGCAATTTCAATACAATGAATGCATTTATTACATATTGTAGTGACACGTAATAAATGCATTCATATGTTCTATTCATGGTATACTCTAGTGGTTAGCCCTATTGCACCAAAGCAGGTGCAATATGGATAGATAATTTTTCCTGATATATCTACTAGCATTAGTAGAAATATTCATTCTATTATTCTCAATGCTAAGCTGATCAGCACAATTTTTCAGAGAAAGGTTATACAGCATTACTATGCTGCTCTGCATATTTCTTTAAATTTATAGAAACAATATTATAATATTAGCCACATGCTAATCCAATTAATGATTTTGTCATATTCTATTATCCAATGTATCAAGGTTCAAGCAAGGCCTTCATTCACAGTTGCTCTAATTGCTGCAGAGAACAGAGAGAATATCCTATACATCGAATGGCTTCCTTTATTTTGCATCAATTTCCCCCTTTTAACCCTACTTCCCATGACACAGGCAATAAGTTAGAACTGGTAGATTATGATTAGAAATAGTAGTAATAGTGATTTTATGTATTTTTAAGAGCAGTGAGGGAAGGAGAATTAGAGGGGTTATGGATTTCCTGAATTTACATAGAAAAATAGTGGCAGAGCCAAGATTAAAGTTGTTTTGCAGCCTTACTTGCACAAAGATAAAGAGATAATTGAAATAGCTGAAGGTAAAACCACCTTCAGCCGCAAGTTCAACAATAGACTCCAAAGACAAAGTATATAGGAAAATTCATTCAGCTAAATTTTTGTATGCACGTGATTTTAATGTGTAATGCAATGAAGTGGGTTGGTAAACAGAAAAAGGCTCATTTGGGTTAAAAGCCAAGTTCTTATGATCTTATATCAGCTCTCAAGAAACATCACCTACATGTTGCTCTATCTGCTGTGGGCATAGTCACACATTAGGAATGTGTGGGCTTGGGTCTATTTTTTTTTTCAGTAAGTGTTCAGATCACAACCTGAGACCCTTCACCTCTAATCAGCTGATAAATAAAACCAAAAAAAAAATCTGGGCACTGCCAGAGAATTGGCCTATACCAGGCTGCCTCAGTGATTCACCCCACTTGCGAAACAACTTTGTTGACATGGCTGAAAGCCAGTTCTGGTGGTTCATTTTTTCTCCTTGTCTTTAGCTGTGCCAGACAGCTGAGCAATGATGATAATTAATGTCAAGACTTTCTGCATCTCTGAGGCAAGGAGGCAACTCTTCAGAAAATGATTCCCTGCCAGAGTGCAAAGAAACTCAATGAGGTGAACCGAGATTTATGCATTTGTTACCACCACCTGTGAAAAGAACCGTTGAGGACAACAAAGATTGGTGCAACTTCAACTCTTTTTTACAGTGAAGAAAGGTTGTTCCTGGAAAGGGTAAATGATAGAATTCCTGGCAATACATCTGTGATGACCACAGGCTAAAGCAAAGGGATTGAAGTCCAAGAACTATCTGTACAATACTTTCATTTTCCCTGAAAAATAGCTATTAATAAGTGCCATTGGAGTAGTAAGCAATTAAGCTTTATACATTAATATCTAAGGATCTTTGTTTTCATTCTTATTGGTTTGGGTGAATTGTAGCTATCTCACCATCCATTATTAGAAAGTTTTAATATCATAAAATCAAAGGGTCATAGTTTTAGCACTACAAGGAACCTTAGAGGTCAAGTCCAGTGCATCCCTTATATAAAGAAACTGAGACTCAGATTGGTTACAAAGTTAATGGGAGCAGAACTAGAACTCAAAACCTGGGACTCCAAATCCTAAGGTGTTGTAACTGAAAATTTCTCCTGATGAGACTATTTAAAATTTATCTGGATTGGTCATTGGATGGCAAACACACAAGATTCCTTCTCTGAATCATTTGCTGCTTGATAGACTTGACAAAATTTCTGCTTCCTTGGTTTTTGAGAGCCAATTATCACCATCACATAAGTATCATAAGAGTATCATAATCCACATCATAAACAATTTTTAATGGATGATAAATAAAAATAGACAGAAAAAAATTTAAAAAAATACATAAATGAGGATATTATGCCTTCCTTATTTCCTAGTAATGTTACCCAATTCTTCAATTTCTCTGAGCCTCAGTTTCCTTTTCTGTACTACTTACTTTACACTAGTATTATAAAGACAGTAGTTGACTTTATCCTTAAAAGTTTTGTATCAAGGTGAATTTTGAATATCATCATTGTTAAATTATTAATCTAGTTATCCTGTGAGTATATACTAGCATAATGTATTAATATTTTAATGGTGTTAAATGAACCAAAAGGTGATGTTCCTTGCAACATTATATTTTATAATATCATAAGTTAGGAAAGTATCTGTCAAAAAAAAATCTCAAAAAATATTTTAAAACTACATTCTTAATGTAAATACATATAAAATGATCCTTTAAATAAAAACACCAATAAAAAACAACTGGATATTTTTTTAAGGAATTAACAAGGAAATTTATGACAATGAAATGACAAAAATAAATGAGTGATGAAATTTGAACTGATAGGAGGAAATGTTAGAGGGAGAAAAGAGGAATTTTTTAGACAGATTGTCTTTTTTTCTATATGGATGAATAATAATTTGAAGCATTATATATACATATATATATTATACATTATTATTCATCCAGATACACATTATATATGTGTATATATGTATATATGTGTGTATAAGTGTATATTTATGTGTGTATGTATATGTGCATAAGATTGTTTGACTTATTTTTCAGCTTTATTACTCCAATAGCTTTTTATTCTATCAATGATGGAGTTTTCAGTAGTAAAATAATTTCATCATTTTTAAGTGTACTTAATATATACTATCTGCTATTTTTTTGTATGTTGAATAAGATGATGAGTTATATTTGAAATCATATTATCCCAAGATAAACCTTATACCTTTAGCATTGGGGATTTTCTTTGACCAAAATTTCTTTGATTCCAAAATGACATTTCAATGGAAAAGAAAGCATAGGACACAATAATAATGTATCATGCTTAAATGGCAGGTTTCTTTTTTCCCTAGCATTGGCATTTAAAAGTTATGCTCGAGTCAAAACCAAAGGAAAAAAGTTCATCATCCATAATTGTTTGAGAAAATTGTGTTTTCTAATTACTCCATGTGATAGATGCTATATGGATATATTATAGATATAAGCTCCAGTAAGCAATAGCAAGATACATATAAAATTTTATTATTTTCTCTTATGAATTTTATAGGATATTAATTTTTCTAACTTTGGAATTTTTTTGCTAATAATATTTTGTAAGTCAAATGGAGAATTTGCTAATATAGTGTGATCTTTCAAATCCTCAGAAACAAGGAATGCCTATTCAGATTCATTGTTTTAGTACTCTGATAATACTCCATTCTCTAACATCCAGATCACTCCTTTATTTCCATTATTGTCACTTTTCTTCCCCTTGCTTTAACGAGATTGAGGTCATCAGGGACTCAAAAGAATAAGAAGTTGACTTCTGCATAGGAGAAATGAAGCACCCAGTTGAATGTGCCAGATACATTCCATGTTTTACAAAGGTCCATAACTATAAATAGGAGAGTCACATTATACAAAAGCATTAGTTCAAGGAGAACTCTAATTGGGCCTTTTCAATCATAACTCTGATTCTTAACTTTAATGTATTGAATCAAACTAAAGTAACCATATCCTTTAAAATAAAAATTCTACCTTTAGTCACATACTTTAAGGAAATCAAATGCAGAAAGACAAGTCCAACATATATTAAAATATTCAAGAACAACTTTACAGTAGTTAAGAATCAAAAACAAAGTGATAGTCCATGTGTTGAGAAATAGTTGGGGGGAAAAAACTATGGTATGTGAATTGGATATAATATTTTATGGTTAAGAAATGATTAGAATTCAGACAAATGTGATATGATGTACATGAAATGATGTAGTTAGTTAAGCAGAACTAGAGCAGAAATATGCATAGGAGCCCTACAAATAGGAGCAGTACAAATTAAATAATCATTATAACGGAATAGAATAACTAAATGTCCTGTTAAGATCTCCATGAAATAAAGTATGAAACAGATCTTCCATCATGGCTGAGAAGTAGAAGACTATTAGAGATAAAATATTGCATGTGAAATATAATATTTGATATTTTGCTTGATGATTTTTTTCTTTGTAACAAATGAAGATTTAAAATTGGGGATGGGGTGGGAAATGACTGTGATAGAAAGATTATAACATCAATACAACCTATTTTTGTAGGGAAAAAAGCCCCTCTAAAATTGGTCCCCTATAGGCCTTCTGTGGGTCACATAACCTTGGGTTCTTCTTTGCTCTTCGAAATAGTTTGGCTATACTTTGAGATAGAACTGAGTACTCTACAGGGTATAATTATACTGGTCTCACAATGAAAGATAAAACAAATTTAATAGCTTCCCACATATTGAGAACACAGTTCATAGAAATTTACCAACTGTTTCTTCATTTGAGATAAGATCTCTTAATGCAGTAAATATACTGAACACCAATTAAAACATTACACACTTGAGGGCATAAATATGGAGCCCAATAGAGTGTCCGGCAGTAGGTCAAAATAACCTTAGTAAGGAAAAAGCCACACCTGTTATAGAACAGCCTCATAAAATGTTTACTTATTAGCCAGCTTAAATAAATACACCACAGAGACAAGGTAAAACAGGGTAATACTTTGAGTATTTTTCTCAATCTGATTTTTTTAAGTCAACTCTTAGGTATAAATAAAAATAAATTGGAAAATTGCTAATGTTTACTGTTCTCATTAGGACATTATTTCTGCATGGCTTATTTCTAAATGGATCCTAAAAACTAAGGACCTCTGAGAATGGAAAGAGAAGCCATTTAAATGGGGGCTAAGAGCTTTTGATAACTTGCAAACAAATATGTATTCTTCAATCAAATTATCTATATCTACAATTCAGACTTTTCTTGTCCTAAAAGAAAACACACTCAACCTTCCAGCAGTATTCATTTATTTTGTTCATGATCAGTTGATTCAGTTATTTATTTATATTAAGTCCTCCACATGGACACATCAACCTGGGGCCTGGAGGAGGGCTGGAGACTGCTTAATGCTTAAGCAATCAGTCCTTTGTTCATGTAACCAAGAGCAGTGGGTGGGCCATTTTTTCAGGTGAGAAAAAGCAAGCTGTGAAGTGAACACCTCGGATCGCTTCTGTTTGTTTGAGGCCCTTATCCTCAGGGCTGTGTTCTTTTGGCTGAGCTTACCTGTTGATCATACTGCTTAACTGTAATTATTCCAGACAGCTTTTTGGCTCCCAGTGCTGCTTCATAGGCTTCATAAATCATACAAATTATTACCGCAATAGAAAACTATAATTACCCACAAACCCTGACATGCCAAAAGGTGTATTAATTAGATAAGGTAATAAATACTTTACTGCACATAGCTATAATTATTACTTCTAAAGTGACACATACGCATATACCATCTTGATATTCTCTAGCAAATGATTCAGTGTAATGCTCAGTTCATAACAAAATTGTTATCTAATTTGATTAATTTGTTAATGCTTTGCAAGGCTCTTCAAATATAAGGAATGCTTCAGAAGTGTTATGTTGGAAAGTTATTGCTATTTCCAAAGGGACAAACCATCTGATTAATTTGTGAACTGTGATTTGCAAGAGGAAAGACAGTTTCACAGGGCTAAATTGGGAAGGATTGGATTACTAGTCTCTTACCAGGTGTCTTGCAAACAAGAACAATGTTTAGATGAGAAATATCTAACAAAGGGAGCAGAGTATAAAAATATTCTTTATTCCCAATCTATGAGAGTAAGAAATCCTCAATTTACTCTTTGTGAAAATGAGGAAGATATTTCACAAGTTCATAGAAGGGAAACCTAATGTTAGGTTAGATCTAATTACAATAATAGATGTAGATTAGAATTTTGACATATAAAGAAGTGCCACTAGAATGATTTTAAAAAGCATAGGATATTATTAGATCTGCTGATAAAAAGGTCCTTTCAGGCCATTTAGTTCAACTTCCTTATTTTACAAATGAGAAAACTGAAGTATATAGAAGGGAAGTGAGTTATTTAAGATAGTATAATATTGCCTCCCTTTATACAAAGATACATAGATACACAGATAGAAGAAAAAATAGAACTCATATTGTCCATAATGCAGCATTTCCACTTTAGAAAAATAGCTATTATTTTAATAACTCTGGTTGTGTTTTTATATGCAATGGATGATTCTGAATGAAGTACAATTTCAGAATAGTATTTCAGGATGAGAATGCAAGAACCACATGCTTTGAGGGAATAACAGCTTGACAACAGTAATAACCAATTAACTAATATTGGTTTTATATTGCATTGAATATATGAAACAACTAGAATCCAAGAAGGAAATCAAAAGGCATTTCATGATCAATATCCACAGGAACCAAACCAACAATATGTAGACAATTGTCAGATTTATTTATAGAAATAGAGGTATTTATGATAACAATACAAAACCAGATCATGACTAACAGAAATAACCAGAAGATTGTCCTCAAAAATCTTAGAAATTGATTGATTCACTTTTTATAAGATACAGCTCAATGTATTAGGTTAAAAAAATGTAGTAGTTTAAGATCTAGTAATAAATAGAAAGTCATCAGCTGATTCAAATTATACCTCAAAAGAAGACTATTCTTCTTAAACTAACATGACAATTTTTAAAACTACAAATACAAATCCCAAAATATCCTTAAAGAATTCAAAAAATATACTTTACTTAAACCATAGTTACAGACAAAACTATTGACCATAATGACTTACATATAACACACTTATAAAAGAACAATGTTTTAATGAATGTCACCATGCTGAATCCCCAAACTATGTAAAATTAAAAAAAGCTCTTAAAATATCAAGACCTAGTGGAAGAAATCAAAACCACATGGAAGTATGATAAAGTACATATCATCCCTATTCTCTTATCTCCATCTATGATTGTCCAAAAATACTTTCTTTGAATCTGCAGAAGTTGAGCTTACATTTTCAATCATTTTTATTATTTGCAACAGTGAAACATAAAACATAATAAAAGAATAATAGCAAGATAGTGAAGTGTTCCAGAACAATTTCCATTTGAAATCCATTGACTATATAAGATGAGATGAATGAAACTACAATAATAAGAGCTGCAGCTGTAGTGATTGTTCTCATAAGTGGCAGCATGGAGAAGCAGGTAGAGAAGAGACCTTGAAATCTAGAAGCTGAATCAGGTTCAACTTGTCACTGACATATACTGAGTATGTGATATTGGGCAAGTCATTTAATTGTTTGATGTCCAAGGCAATTCTTTGGAATTACAAATTGTAGCAGTTGCTGTTCTTCATTGGTAGAATAACTTTCCTTACTGGGAGTTCCTTAAAACAATAAATCCACAGGCTTATCAAAAATAATAGCAATAGTATTTATGACATCTTAGAATGGCTAGGGTATTTTCCTTGCAACTACATTTTGAAAAAAATTACTTAAGTGAAAACAATAATGAAAGGAAGAAGCATTCACTAAATAAGCACCTACTATGTGCCAGCCATTGTGCTAAGCACTTTATAACTACCTCTTTTGATCTTCACAAAAGCTGAGTTAATAATTAATAATAATTAGCATTTATACAATTTTTATTTTGTCCCAGCCACTATGGTAAGTGCTTTACAATTATTATCTCATTTGATTCTTATAATCCAATCAGGACTGTGTTCTGCAAAACCTATATGAAATATTTCTCTACCTCCACACCACCTTCCAAGCAGGTCCCTATAGTAATTTTATTTGTTTTTCCTTTCTGAATTGATAAAGCCTTTGGATTCTTTACAAGCCCCTAAAACCACCATGTTCTAATTGCATACTAATCAGATGTAGCAATATCACAAAGATGCAGTAATTCAGCCACCTTTACAAAAGAAGAAATGGTTGGGCAGGTGTGTTGTTGCCTTAGCCATGGGTGGAGTAGAGGGTAAGGGTGAGTGTGAGAGTGAAATCAAGAGTGGGAGGGGTTCATCTTAATTCTCCCAGAGGATGTTCAGCAATGGGTTCTACTGGATTTCTTTTTGAAGTGGCACTCCCTAATGAATTTCTCAACAATGGCAAAAATGAGAACAGCTGAGTCAATTCTCATTAGATTTTTAAATGGTTCACACAGTCGAAATTCTCAATAGGAAATCATGGGACTGCCTAGGGAATCACATGCTAGATCTGTTCTTGAATAATCCACTTAAAAAGCTCATTTAAAAGAAATTTTACCTAAGGAAAATCATCCATGCTTACACTTCAGGGCATACCTTTGGTTCACCACGTACAATGTCTTCCTGAAAATAAGAACATTTCAATAAATAGATCATAAGTGAATGTAAGATGACATCTCAAGTGCATTGATCTTGGTATTTAGAGGCTTGCGGATCAGAAGAAATGGTAGTTTTATCATATTAGAGGAAAAAAAGAAATGTACTGTCCTTGAAAAAAGACTGGACTTAAGGTTAGATGGTTTGTATTCAAATTCATTTTCTTCTTGTTGTTAACCTTTTCACCTAGGCAAAATTAAGTAGTCTTTCTGGTCCTCAACCTCTCTTCTGAAAAATGAAGAACTTCAAGACTAGCTGATCTGAATGCAAATTTTCTATGTGATTCTGGTTGTCACTTAACCTCAGTTTGCTTCGAATAATAATGGCACCTACTTCCCAGGACTATTATAAGGATAAATTGAGATATTTGTAAAAATCTTTGCAATCCTTAAGGAGCTATATAAATGCTATTGTTTTAGCATGAATATCATCATCATCACTAAATTTTAAGATTATTTTATAATATAAAACATGTGGAATTTCGAAAAGAATCATCTCTACATCTTCTAACCTGCTGTTGATCCAATAGTTACTCTTCTTAGAAGTTACTTTTCTGTCAGGGAGGCATTATGATACAAGAAAATAATATTGATAGCATTGGGAAGACTGCTTATTCTGACATCAGAGAACCTGGGTTCATATTCTGACAATGGACAAATTGACTTAATTCTTGTGGAGTCAGCTTCCTCATCTATCAAATGAGGGGATTGGGTTAGATGATCTTTATTTGTGATTCCCCATAAAAAGGAGTCAGATTTTTGTTTAGATTCAAATTCAAAATCAGGGACTCTTGCTTCATATCTACATAATAAATATGAAATGAGGGGGAGGAGAGAGGACAGGTAGGGCAGGGGCTGACATTAACAAAGCTACAGTAGTGCTGCTTATTTCCCCAGAAATGAGTTTAGGACAAGTCACTTTCAAATAGCATTTTGGGCCAGTGATTCTAGCTTCTGGATTAACTTTTTAAAGATCTTAAAATCTTTTGAAATTTGCATTTTATTCATCTCCCAACATTTTCATCAGCAAACCTTCTCATCCTTCTTTTCCAAATAGAGTATTTCTCCTTTCTCACAGTATGTAATTAATTCTTGATCATTTCACCTGAGATTGGGAGGGAGACATGTTGGTTCTCTAATATTTTATTTTTTTACTTTATATGTTGAGTGACTAAGGAAGTCCCCATTCACTTTTTCAAGCCAAGAAAGAATCTAGTATGCTGCAGAGCACTAAATCTGAGACCAGAGGCTGGAAAATTGGGCTGGACTTCCAAAGCAATATTTTCTTTGGAAGAATGAATCAGTTTTATGAGATGACAATATCTATAATCAAATTATCTGTATCAAAAGACTTATATTCAAATCATCATCACATTTATATAATCACTTTTATGTAATATTTTAAAAAGTGATTTATAAATAGATCTCATTTAATCTTCACAATAGCTACTGAAGGTAGATGCTATTATTATCTGCATTTTACAGTTGAGGAAACAAAAGCAGACATAGTTCAAGTGCCCAAAGTCACACAGCTAGTATGCATAGTGTGTAAGCTATAGTATGTTTATGAACTATATGTATAGAATGCGAACCTTGAATTCAGGCCTTACTAACTCTAATTTCAAAGTTTTATCCACTATGCCACTAGCTAACTCTAAACTCTCCTCAAGTTTTGGACAAATTAATTCTTCCCCTTTAACGCTCAGTCTCCTTCAACTGTAAAATGAGAAGACTGGAATAAATGGCCTCTGACTTTACTTCCAGTTCTAAATCTCTGTGATAAAATGTTACTTGATGCTAGAATTTTGAATCCTGGATTCCAAAATTCAATTAGTTAAAATTATTAACACTTAAGAGATTGTAGAATTATGCATTTATTTCCAAACAAATTAACTGAAGTCAAAGAAGCTTACATAATAGATATTTGCTTGTTTATCTCCTAGTTTGGGACTAAAAGTGAAACACAGATCATGATAACAGTTTCTGGGAGCCTTATTTTCTTCATATAAATCAAACAAAGAACATTGGGATTATTTAAAGTCTCATTTTGGTGACTGATGATGTTAATGATTCATTATGTTCTTATAATGTTAATTGCCCATGATTAACTATTTCATAATATGATAACTGATGGTGGCTGAAATGATTCATAATGCAAGATTATAAAATATATCTAAAATGTTTTTTTTAGCATTTTTAAGAAGGAACAAACAGTAAGAGATTATGAAAATGGAAAAGGGGAAAAAAATCTAAGTTGTGAATTGAAAGGTTTATAGTGTAGAGCTGTTGGAAGCAATTTCAATGAGTGAGGATTTGGTGGAGAGATTAGATCAGTTACAAATTGCTAAATCTGATGGCTTAGATAAAAATTTAACCAGAGGCTTTAAAAGAGGTGGAACGCTTTTTTTTTTTTTTGAGAAGGAATTGCCTCTGTAGAGTGTACCCAGTATACATTTTTCAAAGCAAACTAAATTTGGAGTGATTATGTAACTAGATCTCCAATTAGAATGTAACTGTTACATTTCCAGCCAACAAGAGGAAATGCTATTTATTATAGATCATGCTTTTTATTTTCTCCATTATTATATTGATATTTGTTTCACTGTTCAGGCTTTTAAATATTGACAAAAGTTAAAAGGACATTTGTCTTTAATGCTGACTGTAAGAAAGTAAGTTTTTCCCCCTACATAGGAAAATTTGCAGTGGTATTTCTTGAATGATGCAGACACATTCCATATTCTCTCTCCTTCTCCCTGTATCCACACATTATTAGTATTAGGAAGAACATTCACACCGAAATACCATGCTGAATTATTAATATTCATAAAATCTACTCTGGTTTCATTATTTCCTTATTTTGTTTTTCTTTAGCTCTCTGCCCCAATTTAGGGAAATAATCTTTTAGTGATCTCTTGCTCCACCCAACATCATTAAGGATGAAATTTAGTAACATCAATTTCCTCAAGCCCTGCTAAACACCTCCATCTATTCAGGAAGAAATCCCCAGAAGATTCACCTTGGAACTTTGAGAATGGTTATTTCTCTTTGGATTTTCACTGTCTTTCCTGTACATCCTGATCAACTGCAGCCAAAGGTAGGGGTATGAAATCTCACTGAAGAAGAATAGAAAGCATTCCCTGGAGATAAATGACCAGTGTTGCATATCCACTTTCTTTAATTTCATCCAGATTGGCCAATTTGGCAGCAATTTTAAGAGATGACTTTCATCTTCCTGAAATTGTGCAAAACTTAATGCCATGTTCTTGAGCTTCTGTGTTGATAGTCACAATGTATTCGGTAGCACGAAAAAAAGCCATTAACCTTTGCTTGTGAAAAGCATTTACAAAAGCACATTGGCCATAAGGAATGCTTTGAAACTTGCCATCTGGATAGCTGAAGGGTCAAATGTGCATGCCTTTTATTAAAATGAACTAATTGGAAGGAATCAGAAAACTTCAAGACGGTTTGCAATTGGAACAAGTAACTTGAAGTATTTGCCTGAAGATATTCTCATCTTCTTTCTATGTTCATGGTTTTGTTTTTCCTGATCATTTTCCTTAGACCAGTAATTGCTTAGAATGAGCCTGTTTCTAATTTTATGATATGTACACCTATCTATTACTTAACTCATTGGTGATATTTTATAATATATGTCTAAATATGGCTATTTCAATCTATGACTGAGTGAAAACCAAGTTATCTGTTTATTCATATGTGCCACAATTCATACATCCATGAGTACTAAAGATACAGTAAATATCATTGCCAATGTTTTATTTTGTTTTTCTTAAACAGTCTACAACAAACTGAATCACAGAAAGTAGAGTCAATTCATTCCTTTAGTTGGGATCAAAGCTATCCTCTGTAACTTGACTATTTTGATATGGAGTGATTTAGAAATTTATAATAAGAAGGAAAAAAAACAGAATTAGAAGATTTAGGTTTGAAGCCTGACATTAACTAATTCTCTCTGAGTCTCACTGTCTTGATCTATGAAATAGATAACATTCATACCTTGTTCATCTTTTAGAATTGTTATAAATGAAGCAATTAAAAAACCTTAAACCACTAAATAAGTCATAAGAGCTAGAGCTAGGGGAAATTTAATAGCCATTTAGTCTAACCATTTTTATATTTTTCTTTCAGAGGGGATTTTTGTTTTTATCTCAGAATGAGTTACAAAAGTTTGAAGTTGTCCTCTTTCTGCAAGCTCTAATACAGAAGAATTCATATGTCAAAGGCTGGTTTAAGTCAAATTCCAGGAAGGACTTCCTACTCACAGAAGGTCCCCCCATTTGTAAATATGATTCTCAGAAGATAAAGCAAATAGTTAAGAGCCAGTCTGATTGACACACCCCAGAAGATTAATTCCCTTATTTTAATGATGGCAAAGCTAGGACCCAGTGATCTCCAGTGACTTGCCAAAATGCCAGAATAGCAGAGACAAGTTCTATGGCCCAGAGGGTATAGGATCATCATGGCTGTATAGCTAGAATGGACCCTAAAGGTTACTTACTTGAATTTTCTCATTTTACACATACGAAACTGAGATTGAAAGAGACGTGTCTTGATCCCAGTCACATAAGTGGTAAAGTTAAGATTGAAATCAAGGACTTTAGCCTTCAAACCAATGTTCTTTCCCCCCAACATTCATTCTGCTACTGCCAGCATGGAGGAAAGTAGTTTTGAATCCCAAGCCCATGTTTTAAAACATTTTTCTTTTTATTTTTTTAATCATTTGCAACTAATCAGTTCCTGTTTTACAAATGAGGAAACAGTGACCAAAAGAGATTATGTGAGTTGCCCAAGTCCATATCAAGTTTTAATGTCTGAGACAAAATTTAATCCTTTTGTACTTCCACAATATTCACTGTGCTATCAGTCTGCCAAACAACAGGTAATATTTGTATTGTTCTTCAGGTTTTGCAAAGTGTTTTACATTACAGCCTCAAACCCACCCTGTGAAATCCCCATCCTTTTTTTTCTCTGTTCTGGATTAACAGGAATGAGGTAGTATGTGAGATTTTAAATGAGTATAAATTTAAATTAGTCTGAATTGTTATGTCCTCAGGTCCTTATGTTTCTCTTGCTAACTATTATGTAGAGATTTAAATCTATAAATCTATAATTGCTGTGAGGTGAATTACCATATTTTATCTAAACTTATTTACTTCCCCAGGGGTTTATATATTTAATAAATATCTATTGAATGAATGAATGAATATATCACTAAAATAGAAGAGGGGTACTGATTTTAGATTTAGAGCTAGAAGGGATCCCATTTGAAGTTTTCTTCTCAAAGCAAACTCTTTTGACAAGACTGGTCATTTCTTTTTCCAGGTCATTTTACAGATGAGGAAACTGAGGCAAATGGTAAGGTTAAATGACTTGCCCAGGGTCACAGCTTGTAAATGTCTGAGGCTAAATTTTCAATCAGGTCTTTCTGACTTCAGGTATATTGTTCAAAAACTTTCTAAAACATGGACAATAGCTAGCATGGAAAAAATGTTGTTTTCAAAAGTCAAAGACTTTTACTTCAAGTCTTACCCCTACAAATTGCTTGAATGCTTATTCTTTCTGGTTTCAGGTTCTTCACCTATAAAATGACCAGATTAGGCAAGATGAGGTCCTTTCCAATTTTTTAACATAAAATACAAATTTTAACTACTTACAGATAATGTAAAACCTTACAGAAGACCCTAGGAACCTCTCAGTATTTTAGTTTGGTAGACATACCATTCCAATGCCCATTAAATTTTGGATTATGTTATGACTTGAATTATTTTATGGAGTACTCACACAGAGTAAGCATTCACAAGAGGGTCAAAAAAGTGATAAAAGGGTACTATCAAGGTCTTTTTTTAAAGAACTTTAGAATTGATTATATGACATATGAGACACTGGCACAGGACTGCCCAGGATAGCGTGCCCTCATCAGAGAAGGTGCTGTACTCCATGAGCAAAGCAGAATTGAATTAGCCCAAAAGAAATGTGTCATGCACAAAATTAGGGAGTCCCCAAATGTTCTTAGGGACTATTTGTATCTGACCTGTGGCAGAGCATTCCAAATTTGTTTTAGTCTAATCAACTTTGGAACACACTGTAATTTGACTTTAATATAGTGAAGCCATTTTAGTCCTCTTTGAATACAAAAGACCACAACCAAGGTTTTGGATATATTGTTCCATTCCACACTCTGGTATCTAATTATCCAAATTATAATTTTTGAAGTCTTTTTCAGCTTCTTTCATAATATAATGTGGTCCATTCAAATATAAAAACTTGACATAAAATAATATTGCTGCCAATATTGCTGCCAAAATGATTTTCCAGACATATAGGTCTCATCATGGTACTTGTTACTCAAAACACTCCAGGAGCTCCCATTACCTCCAAGATCATGGGATTGCCATTTAAATCTCTTGGCAATTTAAAAAAAATTAACTGTTTCAAACTTCTTACTTCACTGCCTTTTATATTCTACAATCTGGCCATGCTGTCTCATTTGCTGTTCTTTGCACATAACACTCAATTTATATCTTAAGTACCAAATCCCAATTATTCTGTATCTCTTTGTGAGTTCAGATCCCATTCTGCATACACCACTGGCCAATCCCTTAGTTTCGTTCCCCTTGAACCAATCCAGCTACCACCAATACCCAACTCTAAAGGTACCTAACTTTTCTATTGTGTTCTCTGGAATGCTTGCTCCATAATTAAGCATCTAGCTTTGACCAAATTTTTTTCTTTCTTGCTCTGATTTCTTACATTTACAAAGATTTGACTTTCTCCTGATGACATAATTTTATGGCTAATCTTTCCAGCATTGATTGCACTTTTTTTTCACTTTTATTCATGGTAATTCTTCATGGTAGGGGAGGTAGAATACTCGTTTTCCTCATCGCTACTTCCAGGTTCTCTTACCATAATAATTCAGTAATCTCTCCTCCTTTGAAATTCATATAATTCATATTTATATCCCATTTACAGTTCTGGTGTCTGTTGTTTTTAGACCTCCAGTATACTCTCCATCCTTCCTCAGTGACTTCAGGTCTAGACCCCCAATCTTTCTCTCCTCTCCAGCTTCTGTCTAACATTAGGAAACTTCAACATACATATTGTTATACTCTCTCAAACACTCTAATATACAAATTTTTCAATTTACTCCCTTCCCATTATCTGCACATAAAATTACACACAGGGATTGTTCTGCCCTGAATCTTACCATCATCATCAAATGATCTACTTCCATATTTATAAATCTTGAAATTCCTTTATTTGGTTACAATCTCTTGTTACTCCATTTTCCATCTTCCAATTTACCTTACAACTCCAAACTCTGTGTTCTTTGTGTTCTGTGAACTTTGGATTCACTATGGTCTTCAATCCCTTTAATCTCCAGTTTTCCCCCCAATCATCACTCCTTCACTGGCAATATTTTGCTCTCTTCTCCATCTTGACCTTTTGATGAATGAGTTCAGTTCTCCACTCTCCTTTTTTCTTCTGTAGTCCCTTATCTCTTTTTTCTTTCAAAGATCTTGTTCTTCAAACCTTGGTCTTTGATTTCTATAATGATTGTTGCCTTTGTAAAACAAAACAATAAATCAAGCCCTGATCTGTAATGTATAAATGGTCACAAGTTAACAATATACTCTCTCAAACAGTTTAGAGTTGGCTCCAGCACACCATCACCTACTATATTGAAATGTCAAATCTGCCCCATTCTCAAAAAAACCCTTACTTAATCAATTAAATTCCACTATTTTCCCATATCTCTCCTCTTTTTGTGGTTAAGAACCTTTAAGACTCACTTCAGAGGGAAGAGTCAAAATGGCAAAGAGTAGGCAGGGTTTTGTCTAAGGTTTTCCTGACTTCCCTCAGATCAACACCACATTGAGAATTTTAACTAGTTTTGGAGTAATAGAACCCAGCAGAAGATATTTTAGAAGAACTTCAGAAAAGATCTGTTTCAAGGAGACACAGAGCAGCCAGCATGGCATGGTGTCTACCCTGTGGGGAATCTATCAGGAGCCTCTTAGCCAAAATACAGCAGGGTTGGCTGTTATGGTTCAGAAGCCAGTGGATCAGCAGACTAGCTGTGAAGTATAGTACAAAAGGAAACTACAAAAAATAGTAAGTCCCTGAACTGAAACATAACATGGAACTTGGTCATGCCCACCCAGCACTGGAAGGAAGTCAGCAGCCCTAGCCCCAAGGCAGTGTGAAGCCACTGTCCCTTCTAGAATAAGCTTGGGTCACTCTA
>JAJPUD010009295.1:60803-76767 GCA_023553655.1 Myrmecobius fasciatus | reverse complement strand
AATTCTCATTCCCCTCCCTTTTCTCCCCTCAATCATTATAGGTTTTCTTTGCCTCTACATGTGATGTAATTTCCCTTATTTTACCTCCTTTTCCTCTTCTTCCAGTGTTATCCCTTTTCTACCTCTAATTTCTTTTTCAGCTTATCATATCATAAGATTCATAAAATCACAATAAACATAATAATAATCATAAAATCACAGTAATCATATGATAATAATCATAAAATCACAGTAATCATATCATAATCATAATGTAATAATCGATTCATAAAATCAACCCTCATTCTATAAGTATCTATAACATAAATGTAGTTCTCAAGAGTTATTTTTTCTTGTTACCTTTTTATGTTGCTCTTGTGTTCTGTGTTTGTAGATCAAATCTTTTGTTCAGTTCTGGTCTTTTCAGTAGAAATAGGTGAAATTCTCCTATATCTTTGAATGACCATCTTCTTCCCTGGAAGATAATGCTCATTCTAGCTGGGTAACTTATTCTTGGCTGTAATCCAAGTTCCTTTGCCCTTCGGAATATCTGATTCCAGGCCCTTCGATCCTTCAAAGTAGAAGCTACTAGGTCCTGTGTGATCCTAATTGTAGCTCCCCGATATTTAAATTGTTTCTTTCTGGCTTCTTGTAATATCTTTTCCTTGGTATGATAGTTCTTGAATTTAGCCACGATATTTCTGGGGGACTTAATTTTTGGGTTTCTTTGAGGAGGTGATCGGTGGATTGTTTCAAGGAGTATTTTGCCTTCTGGGTGTAAAATATCAGGGCAGTTTTCTTTTATGATTTCCTGGAATATAGTGTCCAGGTTCTTTTTTTCATCATGGCTTTCAGGAAGCCCTATAATCCTTAGATTGTCTCTCCTAGATCTATTTTCCAGGTCAGTTGTTTCTCCTAGGAGATATTTCATGTTTTTCTCTATCTTTTCATTTTTTTGTTTTTGTTCAACTGATTCTTGAAGTCTTGATGAGTCATTCATTTCCAATTGTTCGATTCTAATTTTTAATGTCTTATTTTCTTCAGTTACTGTTTTTAGTTCCTTTTGCAAATGACCAATTACATTTTTTTGTTCATTGCATTCTTTTTCCATTTTTTCTATTTTATTTTGCAGTGATCTCATTTCGTTTCCCCATGTTTCTTCTAACTCTCTTTTAAGATTTTTTATTCAATCTTCAAAGAAATCCTTGTGACATGGAGACCAATTTATGTCTCTCTTTGGGGCTTTTTCTGGAGTTGCTTTACCTTTAGGGGCCTCAGGATTTGAGGTCTGTTCTTCCCTCTCTCCATAAAAGTTGTCTATGGTGAGAGCTCTTTTTGGTTTTTTATTCATTTTTTTAAGGTGTGAGGTCTGTTTAGGGCAAAGGTGGGACAGCTGCTTTAATTTGCCCTGGGGCAGGTCTGCTGATTGAGTTATTTCAGGAACTGGGCAGTTCTGCTGATTGAATTATGTCAGGGGCTGGGCAGCTCTGCTGATTGAATTATTTCTGGTGCTTATCAGTACTGTTGTTTGATTGATTGCTTTAAGGTGCTGTGTAATGGCAGCTAGGTCTAATGCTCATCAGGGGTTCAGTGGTTCACAATCTATCCCCCTCAAAAGGCAGACCCTCCAAACCACCTGCCCACAATCAGGACAAATTGTTCCAAGAGGCCCGCAGAAGATTCCCAGGTGTGTGAAAAGCACAATGCTCCCACTCCTGTTCTGACTCCTGTTCCAGCTTCCTGCTCCAGCTCCCTGCCCTGGTCTCCCTGCTCTGCAGTCTGGGTTCAGTAGGCCACCCCCTGCCCCATTAAAACAGACCTGTTTTGAGGTTCTTCCAGAGTATCTTCTTCTAGAATCGTGTTGTTCTCCAGATATTGTGGATTTTTTTGCTTCAGAATCAGTCTAGAGGCTTCATATGTTGTTGGTTTGAGGGGAGGTTAGAGGAGGTTACAGAGAATCCTGTCTGATCTCCGCCACCATGGCTCCACCCCCAGAAGGAAGTCCCCAAAGAGATCTTAAAGGAGGGAAAGGGACCCACATGTTGCAAAAATGTTTGTAGCAGGCTTTTTTGTAGTGGCTAGAAACTGGAAACTGAATGGATGCCCATCAATTGGAGAGTGGCTGAATAAATTATGATATATGAATGTCAAGGAATATTATTGTTCTGTAAGAAACGACCAACAGGATGATTTCAGAGAGGCCTGGAGAGACTTGCATGAACTGATGCTTAGTGAAATGAGCAGAACCAGGAGATCATTGTACACAGCAACAATAAGACTATATGATGATCTATTCTCATGGACATGGTTCTCTCCAACAACGAGATGTTTCAAACCAGTTCCAGCTGTTCAATGATGAACAAAGCCATATACACCCAGGGAGAGGCCTGTGGGAGCTGAGTCTGGACCACAACATAGCATTTTCATGCTTTCTATTGATGTTTTCTTACCTAATGTTTTGCTTCTCAGGTTTTTTTTTCCTGTCCTGTACAGCAAGATAACTGCATAAATATGTATATAGATATTAGATCTGTCAAATATTTTTATCATAATTAACATGTATTAGACTTCCTGCCATCTAGGGAAGGGAGTGGGGAGTAGGAGGGAAAAATTTGTAACAGAAAGCTTTGCAAGAGTCAATGTTGAAAAATTGCCTATGCATACGTTTTGCAAATAAAAAGATTTTAAAAAAAGACTCTAGATTTCCTTTACTATCTGATCAACTTTATTTTCATAATATTGTTTTTCCTGGATTCTCCTTTTCCTTCTCCTCCTCCTCCTTTTACTTCTCTTCCTCTTCTTCCTCCTTATTCTCCTCCTCTTCTTTCTCCTTCCTTTTAAACTTTCCTTGGTCTCTATTTTGTTTTGGTTTGTCTTGGTTTTTAAAGTTTTTTTTTCTATAAATTCTTGTGGTGTAAGTAGCCATTTAACATTACTCTTTGGGGTAGGGGAAACTTTTTTGTTGCACTTCTGTATCCTACTTTGAAGATGAAACCCAGTCTTTCTTATTCCCATAATAACTTTCTATAGCTTCTTTTTCCTTTGCCTGCTCATTTAAAAAACAAGAACTTAATAGTGTAATCACCTCTAGTCCCATAGTAGTGGGGTGGGATGGTGGGAAATAGAGATTCCAATTTCAGATCTTCCTTCAGTTCTCCTCTCTGGCCTGAAACCCAAAACCAAGAACTCTACCCTCCCGTAATTGCTGGTAGCCAGCACCTTCCCTCCCCCATTGCTTCTGCCTTCACTGGGTGTGTTGATTCCTTCTTACCTAGGGCTGTATCTCAACAGGATCCTGGACCTATCAGGTTCCCTTAATCTTCCAGAACTCGACTCCTAACTCAGAACCCTGTTCTGAGGTGAAAGTTCTTATGGTTAGGGCTGAAGCTACCTCTGAACCCAGCTAGTCCCAGGGCTCCATGCTTGCCATTTCTACAGAGCTAGTTTGGAAGTGTTTATATTTCACATTACTTAATCTTCCATCCTGGAGTTTTTCTTGGGTTGTCCTACGGATCCCAATTCTTAGCCAATTCTTATATTTTTTTCACTAGTTTACTTTTACTCTGTTTTGTTTGTGGGGAAAATCTGTAGAGCTTGGAATTTTCTGACCTACTATTTTCCCACAATCCTCCTCACAATAGATACTTTCTAATAAAATACTCTGGCTACTCCTTCCTACAAAGAAGATTTTCAGAAAACAAAGTGATTGATCACCAAGAAAGAAGGAATATATATATTTTAAATTTGAAATTATGCTAGTAAAATTAACTATTGTACTAGATCTGAGCTTCCCCACGCTTTTCCAAAAGAACTATATTTATGTTATATTCATTGAATACATAGTTTGTTTGGCTCTTCTTTCTTCACTATATATAACTTCACTGATTCTATATCTTACCCCTGGACTCGCATGGCTCCAGAGGAGAAAGTAAAGCTGATGATTTTATATAGCCTTCCCTTATTTCAATCCAATTCACTTACATATCATAGCATCACCTCCCTATGCCATAGTTCTCTTTAAGAATGAAGGGCAAACAACATCACTTCATATAAGTCTTCCTAAGTTTCCTCTGAATTCTTCCTATTTGTCATTCTTTACAATGAAGTAATCTCTTATGAGTTTCATGTACCTTAATTTGATTAGTTAGTGATTTATCAGTTTGTTGAGCGAACATATGTTGTTTCTAGATTTTCACTATTACAAACAATGTTACTGTAAACATTTTCATTGATGGGTCTTTTCTTCTTGTCAATTACCTTCTTGGGAAACAGTCTCATTAGGGAGATCATAGGGCTAAGCAATGGGACAAAATTAGCAACTTTTCTTACATAATTCCAAATTACTTTCCAATTTAATTAATTTACAGACTACACCCACAGTGAATTTGCTTCAATGTCTCCTCTTAGTTCATGCAGCAATATATTTTCCATGCATTTATTATAATCAGATAAGATACCCAGTAGTTATAATCACAGAAGAATTTTGTTTATCAATATTTTAAAATTTATTTCAATTAGACATAAAACAGGGTGATACATAATAAAAATAGAATATGTATGATGCTTTAAGCTTTCTAAAGCAGTTTTTACAAATATCTCATTTGATCTTTACAACAACCCTTAGATGTAGATGCTACTTTTTTTTAATCTTCATAAATTTATTTATTTTTGTATCCATCAATTAACACCCATTTATTCATTTGAAATTTTTATTTTCATTTCTTAATTCTTCTCCTCCCTCTTACCCCAGTGAAGTGAGTAGAACTAGAACGTTGTACACAGTAACAGAAATGTTATAAAGATAATCAACTAAGCTAGGCACCATTTTAATCTCTACAAATGAGAAAACTGAAGAACAGAGAGTTTAAAATCACTAACCCAAGGTCACACAGCCCTTGATGAATGAGGCTGGATTTGAACTCATGTCTTCTTGACCCCACATCCAGTGCTCTACCCATTACATCATCTCACTGTGCCTTATGCTCAGCAATGTTATCCTCCATTGTCAAAGATAATGTCTTGCACAAAGTTCAAATCAAAGAGTAATTCCCTATGAATACTGAAAATCTCTAGATATTCCTTTTAATAAAAATGGGATTGTTAATTTCATAAATCATGAGAGTACTATAGAACCTTCTCATAACCATTCAAAAGAGATTCATGAAGAAGAAAAGTAAAATTAATGAAAAATTTCCATTGCCCACACTATGGAATGTAATTGCATGCAGTAAGCATATGTGTACGTAGATACATATTCATGCATATATATATATATATATGTTTCTCTATCTATTTCTCTATGGCAGATTCTGCAATTGGACAATTAAATTAAGTAGCACTAGAATTGACAAAGAAAACTAAAGAAGGCTAAGTTGCATTTGTAAAATTATTAAGTGCTTTCAATGTTCCCTAGCTATTCTTTGACATAGCATTACTTTTAAAATAGCATTCTGATATAAAAAGTTATCTTATATTTTGGGACAATAATAGAACAGCACATTTGCAAAATTATAAATCACTTTAACAACAATGGGCAGATTATATGTCTCCAAGAAATGCCGCTGGAGTTATCATTAAGGAAATGTATCATCAGGAAAGTTGTATGGTTCATGTAGGAATCATCAAGGGATATCACTTTATGTTTAAATTACCGGAATAACTTCAACACCAGCATCTTGGACTCCATTTTCCTATATCTAAATTGTATCTTCCTGTATCTAAATCCACTGTAAATATAATCAGAGTAAAGCATTGCTTGCTTTATAGTATGCTCATGCTCAAAAATCTTTGTTCGCTCCCTATTCTTTATGACACCAGAAATGTGACATAGTGCAAAGACAGCTTGTTTTGAAGTGAGGAAGACTTGGGTTCAAGTGTCACTTCAGATGTTTACTGATTGTGTAGCTCTGGATAATTGCTTTCCACAATTCAATATCTTCTTTCCTCTTCCCCCCACAACTGATTTACATTGGTAGGGAATTTCCCCACTTAAGTTATTCATAATAATGAAATCCATGCCCATAAGACCACCTTCGTATACACCCTTCACATATATATTTTTATGGTAACAAGAATAAATTATTAAACTTTAGTTTCAACATCCTTTTTATCTGACTTCCTCTCCTGACTATAGCGGTCTACCTTAACAACTCCATTCTCTGAATTCCTATAAAACCTATAATCTCTATGCTGTATATTAGCATTGTTTATTTCCACATTGTTTTAGTTTCACATTTGTTGACACAGCCCATCCCACAAGATATCAATCTGTACATCCCTTCCATTTCTCAGCCAAACTCCTACAAAAAGCTGTCTACACTTGTTACCTCCATTTTCCTCACTCGTATATATTCCCCTTTGTAATCTGGGTCCAATGTCATTATTTAACTGAAATTGCTCTCTCCAAAGTCACCAATGTCCTCTTAATCTCCAAATCTAATGGCCTTTTCTGAGCCTCATCATTCTTGACCTTTCTCTAGCATTTATCACTGTGGACTGCCCTCTTATGCAGGATACTCATTTGTCTGTTTTCATTCACACTATTATCCAGATTTTCCTTTCTCCTCCTTGATCATTTTTTATTCTCCTTTGCTGGCTCATCATCTTTGAGAGGGGTGCCCTCAGACCCCCAACTATCTTGTATTTATTCTTTTATATTTATTCTGTTTATTTTTACACTTATCTCCCCCATTAGAATGTAAGCTTCTTGGGAATGGGGATTGCTTTTCCCTTTCTTTGCATTTGTATTTGTTTCACTAGGACATAGTATAGTGCTTGGCACAGAATAGATGTTTAATAAATTCTGGTTGTGTTATAACTTCACTGAATTCATCAATTAATCTTAATGAAATACTATCTATGCACTAAACACCATATTAGATTCTGAAGAAAATATGAACCTGACCTCAGGTAAGGCCACCAACTCTTTGAGGATAAGTGGCAGTATTATTCTACTGGATCTTTTATAATCTGGATTCTTAACATAGGCATATGAACCTCTTTTTTCTGTTTCAATAACTGAATTTCAATATTATTGATTTACTTTGTATCCTCTTTGTTTTTTCTATGAAAATTATTCTGCAAAGGAGTCCAAAGTTTCACTAGACTACCCAAGAAGTCCATGACATAGAAACTGTCAAGCATCTTGCTTCATAGAATGCAGCATATATTAGACACTCAGGAAATGACTGACTAATTATTTAAAATAAGAACCATTGTGGGATCTAATAAGAATCAAGATACTTTCATAATTTTCTACCAATTTTTCAGGGAATTAATGCAGCTGAAGAATTGGGCTAAATATGAAAAACATTTTTCTGATGTGCAGTTTCCCTGAATGCTTGATAAGCATTCTCTTTAAACTGTATAAGCCAATGTTCAAAATTATATTATTTCTTTTCACTAATATTATGATGCTACACATGTGGTACACTAATAAAATTAATACTAATGAAATAAAATGTGACTTAAAATTCATGACACAATATAAATGCTCAGGAACAATTCAAAACAATGACAGTCACTTGTTCTGTCTTCGTTCCCTAGATATTATTATTTTTTTGGCTAAGTGGAATCCACATTCCCACATGAAATGGAATTGAACAGTGCTAATAGTATCCCCATGCGGATGCTTCTTCCTATGTGGCCTCCAGTGATTTCTTCATAGTTTACTTAGAAGAAAGTATCAAAAGTTATCCTTTCAAGTATGAAACTCTTTCTCAAAAGCTGTTTCCTTGGACTCTACAAGACGAGCTAAAGAACTGCCTGAGCCTAAAATCTCATTCATTGTATTCTTCCACGGTTCTACATACAGTATGATCAACATACTACTTTGAGGCTGTTTGTAGGCAGGCACAGCTATGTAATTGAAAATACAAAGTGTCTTTTTGTTGCTCCTAAACTCCAGCTATCTCTCCCCAACCCCAGGGTTGGACTTATGCATAGCCCTGAAGTATGAAACATGATATAATGGGAATAGAGAAAAGGATTTGGAATCAGGAGACCTAGATTTGGGTCCTGCTTCTGCTAGCCCATACCAGCATGTGATCTTGAACAAATCAATTGTCTTTTCTGGGTCTGTTCACACCCTAGTTGTGTCACTTAGACTGATTCCTTCTGCTTATATACATTGAATCAATCCCAACCTTCTTAGCTGATAGGTTTCCTGTCTATTTCTTTCTTTAAATCCTCCATGGAATATCTACCTAAGGTAGATTAAGACATTTCTCAGACTAACAGGAATCAAAAGGAGTACAACACAAATACTCTTCTCTCCATCCGACATTTCTCTGGAAAGAGAGAGAGAGAGAGAGAGAGAGAGAGAGAGAGAGAGAGAGAGAGAGAGAGAGAGAGAGAGAGAGAGAAAGAGAGAGAGAGAGAAAGAGAGAGAGAGAGAGAAAGAGAGAGAAGAGATAATAGAAGTGTAGATAGAAATGTTTGGAATATAGCATATTTATACATAAAAACCATGAATCTTAGTTGTGTACATGTAATTTTTTGAAAAGTGTATATTGAATTTAGTATGATGGTACCCGTATTTCCCTGCTTAATTGTACTGCTTTATTAACTTCCTTCTTTTCTCCTGTATATTTTAATGTTAAAAATCCAGAAAAGATTAAAAGAACTAGAAAAGGGTCTTGATCTACCTTTGGCAGGTATTCTATGGAGGATTTAAAAAAAATTGGACAGAAACTTATCAACTAAGAAGGTTGACATGGGTTTGGTGTATATAAAAAGCAGGAATCAGCCTAGGGTAACTAGAATAATACAAGACTTAGAATCAGGAGACCTCTTTTCAAATTCCTGACATACTGCTTATGTTGTTACCTCCAGAAAAGTGACTTTATCTTTCTACTTTTTTAGCCTTCAGTCCTGATGTTAGCATAATCTTGGACAATTAAAAATAAAAGAAAATCAAGGAATCATTAGGATTCTAATACAAAGATTAAATTACACATAAACATATAATTAAAATTTTACATGTATGTATGAAGCACATATGTGCCAATTTATATATGTATATGGCATAATGTTTGATTCTATATTTTTATATGACTTTATTTCTTCATCCCTGATAAAACTGTACTTTGCTATCCAGATAAGGTAACCTTTGGTTTAGTGTTACTTCCTTCTTTTTCAGCCAAAATTGAGTAGCATCTCTTCAGTAATGGCTTCCCTCCTTGATTTACCAGATCACACGTATTATTTGATATAAGTACTATTTTTAAGTAATAATAATTTCCACTTCAGATAACTCCAAGGCGAAATTGGAAGGCAAAAAGCTTGCATGACTGAAATGGAAATGATTCAAATGAGAAAAGCATTAGAAATCCAAATAAAAAAGAAGAAAGTAAAAGAGAAAAGAAGCAAAATGTCTGACCATCCAAAATGAAACCCCATGAGCATTCTATATCATGCACTTCATTTCAAAAAGATTATACAGAGAAAGCTTTGACAACTATTCTCTGTTATTAGATATTGGATGTCCTAGGAATAGGGCTTATAGCATATTTCCATTAATAAGCTCTCCTTCTTGTACCCTTCACCTTTCTATTATCCTTCACTAGAACACTCAATTTACTCTAAACACATACACATACATACACACACATCCACACACACTTGTACGCACACACACATTCAGACTAACAGGAATCAAAAGGAGTACAACACAAATACTCTTCTCTCCATCCGAACCAGGTCAGTTCTTAACTTCATTAAATTGCTGTCATATGGCGTCTGCTGACATGCATCAGCTTTTGAGAGCCTCACTCATCAGGTATTCTCTAAGATTGTTAACGAGAACAGCAACTCTCATTAGGGGTTCCCCAAAAGCAGCTAATTAAGGGACAAAGGTTGCTCAGATTGTGACAATTACACCTGTAAGGTCCCTGCCGCAACACCCAAATCTCTAACAAACCTATGTTTGGTGGCTTCGTGCAAGAAATAAAAAGCTTGTCCATTAAAAAAAATGAGAGGCAGAAACTGTCAAGCATTTGAAAAGCTTTACGAAAATGATCATCCAATTAGTGGCTATGATCAAATCAGGCATGAACTCTCTCTGGATGGCTCCATAATTTCCCTTCTTGCATGGTGTAATTTCATATAGCTCAAATGAACTCGTGAGAGGTAATTCAGTTCCAAACAGTTTTCTCATCACTGCTAATTATACTAATACATTGAAATGCCTCCTACAAAATGCATGAGCCCTTTAAGCCACCTCATTAATGTGATATAATTTTTGCCAGAATATATATCAAACCTATTATCACCACAGGTTTTCTTTAACATTTTTTCCCCCAAATGTCTATCAAAGGCTTTAAAAAGTCGATTTCTTTGGGCTGGTCGTCTCATAATTAACTGTTTCTTTGAACTATGGCTGTCTATTGTGGTATTTTTTTCTCCCAGCACTAATGCTATCCAGCAAGACATCCCCCCAGACCCACCAGCTTTTTCCCCCTCTGAGTATTTGATTCCTTAAATCTTTTTTCCCCTGTTGTAGCTGATTCTTTAAATGGCAAATGGGGCATGCAGTGATGTGCAAAAATGAGTTATACAAACTGAAAGCAGGGGTGTAAAAAGAAGCATCATCTGAAACTAAAATAAAGACAGATTTTATGGTATTTATGTCAGTTAATTTAACTGCTGGTAGGGGCTTTTGTTGAAACATGAGTTAGTTCCAGTGTTTAACCTTGCAGTATTAATTTATGCTTTATGGCATGAGTACTTTATCATTCCCTCCTTGGGAAGACAGTTATCTCATTAGCCAGAATTTAATGAAATGCAAGGATACACTTCTTAATTTCAAAGATTACTATAACACAAATCAGGTGTAAATCTCAGACTGACTGCCCCTTCCTTTGCCTGTTTAAAAAAAAAAGGTTCATTTTGCAATCATATCACAGAAATTCATCTGATGGGTTACATTTTATCATGGCTAGTCTAAAGGCATCTCTCATCTGTAAAAGTTGGTTTAACTTTGCATCTGGTAATATTGATAACCCTGGAACTACCATTGAGATTCCAGAGATCATAATCTGCTATTTACCATGGAAAATGTTGAAAAAAATTATATGTTGATTACATCAGCAATGTCCTAAATTCATTTGTAAACATAGTTATAAGTTCCTACTCACTTTTAGACTAATGTGGCTTCCCTCATAAGCCATCATTTTTTGCTTCTCTCAAGGATTCATGTGTCATTTCTTTAGTGTTTTTTTTTCTGATCCTCTAATCAGTAGAGCTTCCTCCAACTTTAAATTACTTACTTTTTTGTATAAAATGTAAGTACCTTGAGAACAGGTGTTTTTCATTTTAGACTTTGGATTGGTATTGCCTAACACAAAACATTGCACGTGATAGACATGCTTGTTGAATTGATTGTATCTTTGTGTGCATTATATTAGCATAATTTTTTGTTATTTTATAGCATTTATTCTTTTTTCTCACTGCCCTCCTCAAACTGAATAATAAAATAATCTCTGTCTCATCCCTTTTTTCTTTCCTCTTCTCTCTCCCTTTCTCTCTTACTGCCCCCTCTCCATATATATATATATGTGTGTGTGTGTATGTATATTCTCATAAAAATGTATGTGTATATGTGTGTCTGTGCAAAAATATTCTCACAATGGCCATTTCAAAAATGTCTCTTTTTTGCATTTTAAATCTAGCAATTCTCTGTCAAAAGGTGGATATTATGATTAATCTTCATTTCTTTATATTCATAGTTGATTGATAAGAGTTCTATAATCTTCCAAAGTTGTTTTTCTTCATCACATTGTTGTTTTGTAAATCATTCTTTTAGTTTAACTTATTTTGCTAATAAAGGTTTTTCTCTACAGTTGTACTTTTTGTCATTTTTGTGGTACAATGATATTCTGTTGCATTTATGTACCATAATTTGTTTAGTTAATACCCAACAAGTAGGTATTTCTGCTACTTAACTTATGATTGATCAAAGGTTATGTACAGTTTGGTGACTTTGGGAACATAATTCTAAATTGCTTTCCTAAATGGTTAGATCAATTAACAGCCCTACTAATAGTTTATTCATGTTTCTTCTTTTTTACAGCTCTTCCCAATTTTTCTTATTTTGAGACTTTGACATCTTTGCCAAAATGATAAGATTAAGGTGAAATTATTTTAGTTTGTATTTCTGTAATTAGTAGTTAATCTGAACAACTTTTTCATGTAGTTATTGGTAGCTTAGATTTCTTTCTTTGAAAACTACCTGAACTAAAGATTACAAAAGAAGAAAATGACAAATGTTGAAAGGGCTGTGGGAAAACAGGCACACATTTGCACTCTCCAAGAGTGCATTGGTCAAGCCATTTTGTAAGGAAATTCGAAACTTTCCCAAATTTTATTAAAATGCACATATTCTTTAACCCAGTAATCCCAAAGAAATCAAAGAAAGGACCTATAAGTGCAAAACTATTTATAGCAATTCTCTTCATGATTGCCAAAAATGAAAACTAAAAGGGTATCCTCCTCTAGAGGAATGCCTAAATAGGTTATAGTATATGAATGTAATGTAATATTATTGTTACATAAAAAATTGTGAAATTGATGGATTTTGAAGAAACTAAGAAGACATTCATGAACTGATAAAGTGCAAAGTGAGTAAAACTAGCACAAAATTTATAATAATGTGATTGAGAAAATCAATTTTGAAAGAACTGATTTTTTAAATTAGAACTAGAACATTAATCAAACCCATGTCCAAAACACCAGTCCAAAAGAATGAAGATGAAACATACCACTCAGTGCATGCCAAAGAGATGACAAATATTTCTGATACAGCCAATTAGTTGCACTGTGTAATCATGCATGTGTTAAGGAGTCCTTTTTTTATTTGATCAATGGTAGGAGTGATAGTGGTAGAAAGACAATAAAAGAAAAAAATTAAGCAGTTTTAGAAGAATTATTGGCAGCAACAATGTCATCAAAGATCCAACATTTTGAGAAAATTTGCACCAAAAGCAAGCATACCTAATGCATTAATATTATTGTGATTATTTTTCTATAATTCATAAATATGTTTCTTTTACATTATATTTGATTGTTTTCTCTATTAACAAAATGATAAATTCTTAAAAATACTTGAATTAATATATTTTTGTTCAATTATAATTGAATAATTTCAATTGTTGTTGAACAAGTGTTCAGCAATAATTGAACAATTAATATCTTACTAAGATGTCATCAGGAATGCATATTTTAATAAAAGAAGCTGCTTTTGTCACATGACAAAGGCAAGAGATGACAAGAAGACAGCCAAAGTACTCCACTAGTATCCTTGTGATATTACAAGAAAACAAAGTAAACTCCTACCACATTGAATAGATTTTCTGGTATGAACATTTGGGAGGACATAGACAAGAATAACACAAGATAGGCAGATGTGAGTAAACTGCAATATAGGAGGAAACATTCAAATTGATAAGATCATATATCTATTTGAAGATCTGAATATAACAAATTTTACACCAATTTTTCAACATTTGTTAAGCACCTACTATATGCCAGGCACTGTGCTATTACCAAAACTTTCATGAGAAAGATGAATGCTAGTTAGGATGGAGAGGTCTTCAATTAGCAAATGGTTAACCAAAGAATAATATGCTATCTATATATGTTATTCCACACTGAAAAATGTAGGTATATGTAAATTGTAAACAATTAATTATGGATAGTATTATTTATGTATGTATTCATTCATTCATTTATTTATCAATGTATCTATCCATCTATTTATTTAGGTACAAGAGTATTATATGTTTTGACAAATTATATTTTCCAACTGAGATCTCCTGGAAATGAACTCCCCTCTACAATCCATTTTCTACTCATCAATCAAAGCAATTTTCCTAAAAGGCAGCTCATCTCGTTAAATAAACTTTAGTGACTCCCTATTACCAACCAGGATCAATTATAAAATCCTCTGATTTTTGAAATCTTTTATAACCTGTCCCCTTCCTACCTTTCTAGTCTTTTTATATCTTTCTCCCTCCCACGTATGCTACACTTTTTGTTCCTTAAACGTGCTACATCTCTCAAAACTATATTCTACACATGAATCCACAATTGGATATTTCCTTACTTCTATCTTTGAAAAAACTAAAAGGAATCTCAGAGATTATTCAGTCTAACTCCCCTATCTCATAGCTGAAGAAATGGAGAATTAGATAGGACTATCTTTTGCCAGAGCCAATCTGTTAATGACAGTCAGGAATAGAAGCCAAATCTTTGGACCCCCAGTACTCTCTGTTCATTTTTCAGCAGTGGTTGTTGGTGTACATCAGACCAGATTATAAATAGGGAAGCTATGTGACATAAAGTGGATAGAATGTCAGGCCTAGAGTCAGAAATACTCATTTTCCTGAGTTCAAATCTGGTCTCAGACATTTAGTGGCTGTTTGATCCTGGGCAGGTCCCGTAATTTTGTTTGCCTCAATTTGGACATCTCTAAAATGAGCAGGAGAAGGAAATGGCAAACTACTCCATTCTCTTTGCCAAGAAAACTCTCAAATGGGATTATGAAGAGTCAGACATGATTGAAACAACTCAACAAAAGATAATACATAAATTGTAGCATTGAGTAAAAATTGGCTATCCTATTCCATGTCTCTATTTAAATCTATAAGGACCATGGAATCCAAGATCTAGTGTAGCTACCTATTCAGAGATTTTTTTTTTTGCCATCAACCAGTTGGAATTTTCTATTAACTAGAGTCCCTTCATAAAAATAATAAAGATAACAATGAAAATTAAATAATCAACATGTTATAATTAATTATTAAGCATTATAATTAATAATTAAGTGCTACACATAGATTTAGAACTGGAAGGAAATATAGAGATTATACAGTTCATGCTGTATCTCATTTGATCTACACTACTACTCTATGAAGCAAATACTATTATTATCTCCACTTTATCGGTAAAGAGACAAACAGATAGGTGGGGATAAGATGATTTGCCCAGGATCACATAGCTAGTAAATTTTTGAGGAAGGATATGACCTCAGATTTCCTTGACTTAAGTCCCCAGTTCTTTCCACTATGACTTTCAAATCTGCAACAAATTAATCTTTGAAGTTCAAGATGGTCATCTTGATAAGGATGATGGTCATACTGGCAAGTCCTGAAGTGACTTCTGAAATATTGAAGAAATATTATATTGGAAATTTCCAGTATTCTCTGCATTTTACATTGCTCTAATTTGACTACTGCTGCTTTAAGGTATGAGTATATAGTAATTTCATTATTTGGAATCTAACTTTATCTTTTTTAACATAAACTACTTATGTTTTACATTTTAAACTTGATCTTTCACCCTTCATCCTTTGTACTGAATACAGAAAGTGCCCTTTCATTTTGGTTGTGATCTCATCAGAAACATAAATTAAACTTTCTCTGCTCTGGGAAATGTGTGTGTCCCACCTGATTGCCAAATATAGCACTTGCTAAAGACTTACTGACTCCCATCCCAGCACTCCATCCACTGGGCCACTGAATTGTTTTGCTGATGGAACTTTTAAATCTTTCCATTTCTACCAGTATCAATTAATGTTCCACAAATCATAGAATATGTAATCATTTGTTGAATTGAACTCAGTACTTTAAATAAAATTTTAAATAAGAAAAAAGTTTTTAAAAAGATCTCTTAAATAGGGATTTGTTTATTTGTAACTTCACATTTGACCTAAGGTTCTAATCCTTTGATTAATAATATAGCGTAAATTTGCTATGAGGCTATTCATAATAAAATGGAGTTCAATATAAAATGGCTCATTCTTAGTTAGTATCCAAGGCATATTAATTGTTGAATGTTTTCAAAGACCTTATTTTAAAGTAGTGAGAAAATCCTTAGGCCTATATCCCATAACACAGTGTTTGGCACATAGCAAGCATTGAATAAATTCTCTGTTCTCTCTCTCTCTCTCTCTCTCTCTCTCTCTCTCTCTCTCTCTCTCTCTCTCTCT